>VSMD01140097.1:0-10464 GCA_008750895.1 Mirza zaza | reverse complement strand
ACACGCCTTGTTTAGTTTCTGAGCCGGTAGGTGGTGTCTGTGGGTGAGATTCGACCACTCTCTGTATAATGAGTCAGTAGGTGTCGTGAAAAGGGTGTGCAGGATGCTCTCCCTGTCAGTAGGTGGCGCTTGCCTGGAGGAACAGGCTACGCTGTTGTTTTTGTGTCCTGTTATCAGCTCTTGTTCCTGAAGAGAGAACTCTAGTGCCTCAGGTGGTGGGTGGGGCCCTGGGACTTCCAGGTGTGTCCTTTTCTCCCCTTCAGTGAGGACTGGTCACTCACTGGCGGCAGTTGTCACTGGGCTGGTGTCCGCAGGTCCCTCCGCTTGCTGGGGAGCCCACCAGCAGTCCGGGATGCAGGGGAGGGGAAACGGCAGATCCACCTCCCCTTCCCGCTGGTCTCCATGCTGCTCCCAACAGAGTATTTTGGCTGCAACACTATCTCACTGTTGTCAATATCCAGCTATCTTGCAGTGAGGCTGGAGGAGTTTCAGGTTTCTGGGTGCTGGAGGAGTTTCAGGACTTCTAAAATCCAAGTTCAGAAAAAATACAGTGAGCCATATTCTTTTTTGTTTAAAAAAATAAAAATTAACACAGTATTTTTCTTATGATATTAGTAATGGCTGCTCAATAAAGAAAGACTAGAAGTCTACAAAATTAATAGAGATAAATTTGTCATTGTTTCATTGTGAGATAATCACTATGGCCATTTTGATATATATTTCTGCATTTTTTCCAAAACATATATATCTCTGGTTTTTTATAAAAGTGAATTTGTAATATAGGATTTTAAAAAATCCTACATGGGTTGCTTAACATTGTATTTTAAATAATCCCCCATATCTTTATTGTAATTTTATAAATATTCTTTTTAAAGATGAAATAATTTTACATGAAAGCATGTGCCATAATTTTGTCTGACATAATTTATTACTATAATGAGAACTCTTCTTTATTAATTAAGCTTGTTATGTGCATAACCCTAGATCCACATGCATTCATAACAAGTAACACAGAGAGATCCCATGTACCCTCTACCCAGTTTCCCCAAATGATGACATCTTTAATAGCTATAGTGTGACACTACAACTAGGATGTTAACGTGGATACTATAAAGATACAGAACATTACCATACCTACAAGGATCCCTCATGTTGTCCTTTTCTAGCCGCACCTACTTCCCTCCTGCTCCACACAACTACCCCTACCTTTGCTTTAACCCCTGGCAACCATTAACCTATTCCCCATTTCTATAATTGTTTTTATTTCAAGAATGTTATAAAACGAAGGTGACTTTGGCATGACAACATAAGGAGCTCCACTGACTCACTCTCCAGTGAAACTGATAAAAAAAAAAAAAAGCTTCTGAAAAGTGTCCTAAGGGCAAACTGCAATGATGAAACATCTATTCAAGATGTTTCATGAAAATTGGTAAGAAAGGCAAGAGTCTGTGGTATTTGAACCAAGACTGTGCCCTCCCTGCTCCATGCCAGCTTAGCAAGGCAGAGACTCCACTTCAGACTGCTGCAGCCCAGAACACAAGGCTCCCTCCGCCCACAGCTCCATCCATACCAGAGGGCTTTGTTCTTAGGAGGAGCAGGACTTCAGAGGTTCTCATGTTGCCCCCAGCTACCTGCTGCTGCTGCGGCTAAGTCCCAGGCTAGTGCACAGAAGAAGTGGGAGCTCCCTTCTGCTGCCCAGCCGCACCCCCCCCCCCCCCCGGTGGGATGGAGGGACTGCCTGGGGTGTGGCATACTAAGAATACCAGCCCCCAAAACCCTTCACCTGGCTCTTGAGATAAGGGCTCCAGTCTAGGACAGGTGAGCCAAGAGCACTGCAGGCTGCTGGCCACTTCCTCCATGAGTGCTCAGCTCCTGGAGTTGAGATGTCACTCAGAGAGAAGATTGTCATTGTGTCTACACCCAGCTCCAGAGCCCCAACTCAGAGACTTTGCCTGGGGGAAAATACACGCCATAAAACGGAGTGTATACCGTAATACATTCCCAAGGCAGTGACTTCATTGGCAACAGAACATGGAGAAGTTTAAAGCTGAAGGCTCTCTCAAAAACAGTAGAGGTCACGGTGAAAGGCACTTCAGAGGAGATTTGTGTATCTAATGAAGATACAACCTAGAACACAGCCTGGTTAGTTTTTAGGTGAGAACCAGAGAATAAGATAGGTGGGAAGACCACTCCTGTAGTCAGAACAAATATCAAATACTGACCTCAGAGACTATTTCATAGAAAGAGTCATAATTTTTTAGATTAGTTTGTTGGGGAATTTTGCCCCAGAGCATTGTTGAAAACAATGGCAACTAATGGAGTTTAACAGCTGGATATAGTGAGGAAAAGAGTGGAAGAGCATCCCACCAGTACACTGTCATTCCAGGATGACACTGGGAATGCCCAAAGCTGGGCCTCCTTGAGGCAACAGCAAAAGTTAACACTGTGGAGTGGAGACAGGCAGACAGACTTTACTAAAATAATCATTATATGAACAAGTAAATAGCAATAACAAGCACCATGGTGGGACATAGTACCCAGAGTTGCTATAACATAGCTCCTAAAAATGTCCATTTTCAACCAAAATTATGAACTATGCAAAGAAATACAAAAGTATGATCAATACACCAGAAAAAAAAAGGTAACAAAACTGCCTGTGAGAACAACCAGATGTTGGATTTAGTAGAAAAATATTTCAAAGTAGCCATTATAAATATGTTTAAATATAATAAATATGTTTAAACATGTTTAGGGTTCTCCAGAGAAACAGAACCAAATAAGATATATATGGGGATTGACTTAATTATGAAGGCCAAGAAGTTCTACAATATGCCATCTGCAAGCGGAAGATCCAGAAATTACCAGGTGGTGTAATTCAGTATGAGTCAGAAGGCTGGAGAACCAAGGGAGCCAATGGCATAACACCCAGTCTGAGGTCAAAGGCCTGAGAACCAGGGCATGGGGAAAGGGAGAACCAGGAGCTCGGGTGCCCAAGGGTGGGAGAAGATGAACGTCAGCCCAAAGAGAGAGAGAATTCACCCTTCCTCCACCTTTTTGTTCTATTTGGCTCCTTGATGAAGTAGATGATATCCACCACATTGGTGAGGGCAATCTTCTTTACTCAATCTACTTATTCAAATGCTAATCTCTTCTATAAACACCCTCACAGACACACCCAGAAATAACATTTCATCAGCTATCTGGGCATCCCTTAGACCACTCAAGTTGACACAAAATTAACTGTCACATTCATAGACCTAAAGGAAAGTATGCTAAAGAAATAAAGGAAAATATGGCAGCAATGTTGCATCAAAGAGAGTATCAATGAAGAAATAAAAGTTGTATGTCTTAGTCCATTTGGCTACTATAACAAAGACCTTAGACTAATTAATTTATAAACAACAGAAATTTATTGCTCATAGATATGCATGCTGGAAGTCCAAGATCAAGGTGCCAGCAGATTTGGTATCTGATGAGGGCTGCTCTCTGTTTCCCAGAGAACACTTTCCACCTGTGTCTACACATGACAGAAATGGCAAACAAGCTCCCTCAGCCTGTTTTATAAGAGAACTAGTTCCATCCATGAGGACCCCACCCTCATGAAATAATCACCTCCCAAAGGCCCCATCTACCTTTGAATATCATCACATTCAAAATTAGGCTTCAACATATAAATAGGGGAGGAGACACAAGTATTATAAAAAAGAACCAAATGAAAATTATGGAGTTGAAAAGTATAATAATTGAAATAAAAAATTCACTAGAGGGGCTCAATCATATATTTGAACTTGCAGAAGAATTGTTGAAAAAGTTTAAACTATGTGAAAAAAAGATTTTGGCAGGTCTCTGCCATGCTTCTTCCTCATTATCTCTGCCTGTTAAAATCCTAAGAGATTTTCAAAGTTTATTTAATTGTAATCTTTCCCATGAAAGGAATCATCATTCTCCAAATGGACATAATTAATATTTTTTAAAAGAAACCACCTACTACTTAACATTATAAATGGGTACTTGTTTTTTGTCCCACTAGACCCAAATCTCCTTAAGGTTAGGCCCTGTCTTCCACAAGTCTCCATCTTGCATAGTGCCTGGAAAATGGCCTGATTCAAAAAATATTTCGTGTGTCTTTAATCAAATTGAGTTGAATTTGACACAGAAAGGAGTTTCTCCAAGAATCTAGGTTGACCCTGTATTCTCTAGTGTTTGCATATCATACTTAGCTCCATCACATTTATTTGCTCCTGGTCTTACTTTTCTACAGTCACAGGTTACAGCTAATGAGTAAATTCTCTAAAAACACAATGACTACTTCCTATATTACCTCATTTTTATGTGTTATTTTATGTACAAATTTTTAGGTGTGAATTCAAACACATGGAATTGCATCTACAAATGTAGAAGCTGGAGTGCTCAATGTTAGAGACTGCCTCATAGTCTCATCTGGCCAAGACTAGCATTGTTTTTAGTCAAGAGGCAAATGTATATTTCCTCCCCCAATTTACCTATAAGTGCAATCAGATTTAGATGAATCAACTTGCCATGTAACAAAGGGCATTTATTGAAACCTTAAAATCTGTACCCCCATAATATGCCAAAATAAATATATATATATACATATATATATATATGTGTATATATATATATAACTTGTTGCAAAAGAAACGATATCAGGGCTTTGGAATTAGGCAGGCCTTAGTTCAAATCTTCCTTGATGTTCTTTTTGATCAAAAATAGACGAATGTTGATAATTTTATGCAGTTTAATTTAATACTTCATTAAAAGGCATTAGAGATGCCTATATGAATGGAAAGATATACTATATTCATGAATAACATAACCAAAAAATAAATGCAATTTGTTTCTGAGTTAATCTGCAGTCAATCAATTCTACTCAAAATCCTAACATAATATTGTAGAATTGCCAAACTGACTCTAAATAAGCATAGAAGAGCAATTGTTTAAGACTATCTGAGTTATACATATAAAGAAACAATTTGGTAAGATTTTAGCCAGCTCGTCATTAATTTATTATCAAACTTGAGTGGAAATAAGAGAGTGGTATTGATGTAAGGATAGAGATAAACAAATTAACAAAAACAGAGGGCCTAGAACCAACCCACCCATACAGGAAAATACTGTATATGTTGGAGTTGGCATTGAAATTTACTTAGGAAATGGTGCAGTTTTTAATAATTCATCCTGAGAGAATCAGTTATCCACAGGAAAACTCAACATTAGATCCATACAACATAGCATCCACAAAAATCAATTCAATGCAGAATATGTAAATGTGAACAGGAACCACAATGAGATACCATCTTACCCTAGTTAGAATGGCTATTATGACAAAGACAAAAAATAACAAATGTAGTTAAGAAGGCAGAGAAAAGGGAACTCTTACACACTGTTGGAGAGAATGTAAATTAATATAGCCATCATGGAAGACAGTGTGGAGTTTCCTCAATAAACTACAAATAGAACTACCATAAAATCCAGGAATTCTACTACTGGGCATTTATCCAAAGGAAAGGAAATCAATATATCAAAGCGATACCTGCATTTGTATGTCTATGGCAGCACTATTCACAATAGCCAAGATATGGAATCAACCTAAATGTCCATCATTGGATGAATGCATAAAGAAACAGTGGTATATGTACACAATGGAATACTATTTATCCATAAAAAGAATGAAATCCTGTCACCTACAGCAACATGGATGGAACTGGAGGTCATTATGTTAAGTGAAATAAGCCAGGCACTGAAAGACAGATACTGCCTGTTCTTACTCATCTGTGAAAGCTAAAACATTGACCTCATGGAGGTACAGAGAGAGTAGAATGATAGTTATCAGAGGCTAGGAAGAGAGGTGGGTAGGAAGAGAAGTTGGTTAACGGATAAAAGTATACAATTAGACAGAAGGAATAAGTTCTAGTATTTGACAGCACTCTAGGATGACTATAGTTAATGACAATGTACTACATATTTCAAAATAGCAAGAAGAGAAGATTTGAAATGATTCCAGCACAAAGAAATGATAAATGTTCGAGGTGATGGAGATCCTAAATACCCTGAGTTGATCATTACACAGCATGTGCATGTATCAAAATACCACATGTACCCCATAAATATGTACAATTAATATGTATCAATACAATTTTTTTAACTTCTAGTAGAAAATTTAGAATAGTATCTTTGTGAACTTAGGTAGGAAAGTGTTTCTTAACAAAAATGAAATTGAAAAAACCATTTTAAAATATTGATAAACCGACTTTATTACATATTTTTAAAAATATATCAATCAAAATACGTGTTAAAAATATAAGACACGAATTGGGAAAAGTCATTTTTAGTACATACAATATAGGAAATTGAAACTATAAAATTAAAATTTAAATCCTATAAACTTATTTCTAACTATACATATGTCATTTTATATTAATAAATGTAACAAGGAGCTTAATACCACTCTAGCACTGAGGACTATATTATAAAAAGAAAATACAACAGGTGAATACACATGTGAAAATATTCCTAACCTTATTAATAATCAGAAAAAATGCATTTCCAAATCATTAGGAAGTATCACTTAATTCCCAACAGATGGGCAAAATGAAAAGTCTGATGATACTTCATTGGCAAGGAAGTTCATTAGTAGGAAAAATTACACGCTGCTAGTGGGGGTATAAATCTATACAACTAGTTATATAGCTAGTAAAGTTGTAAATACACACTCGGTACAAAGAAATTCTAGTATTAGGTGCATGTTCTAAAGGAACATGATGTATGTGGACCAGGAGACATGTACAAGGATGTTACGAGAGGCATAGATCGTAATAGAAATAAATAGAAATGACCAGAATTCTGTTGTGGGAAAGGTTCTCAGATGAATGCATTCTCAGAATCCCTTCACCATTGGCAGGGGAGCCACAGAGGCTTAATCTGAAGGAAGCATTCAGGTCAAATAATCAGAGTAGGGTAAGACTGTGGTCCCTAACTCCAGGGCCGCAGACTGATACTAGCCTGTTAGGAACTGAGCCACACAGGAGGATGTGAGCAGCAGGTGAGCAAATGATACTTGATCTGTATTTACAACCACTCTCCATCACTCGCATCACCACCTGAGCTCCGCCTCCTGTCAGATCAGTGGCAGCATTAGATTCTCACAGGAGACTGTAAACTGCGCATATGAGGGATCTAGGTTGTGTGTTCCTTATGAGAATCTAATGCCTCCCCACCCCCCCATCTGTGGAAAAATTGTCTCCCATGAGACCAGTCCCTGGTGCTAGAAAGGTTGGGGACCCCTGGGGTAGGACATCACTGTCTTTCGCAGAATCACTTGGTAGAGTGCAGCCGACCTCCCGTGACCAGCTCCACAAAGACAGTCAAATCCTTCATCTTCCCCATGGTGAGGACTCCCATATTAAGTAGTTATCAATAACCGAGATAGCTAGCAGGGAAATTTATCTATTGTCAGGTGGGCTGTGACCCCCACACTCTCCAGCTGATAAGATGTGTGAGTAGAGGAGGGAATAGAGAGATGCTTCCTTTCAATGTCCAGGTGTCAAAAAGGATTCCTGGTCTTAATTAAAATTTAGATATAAGAAATCTACTAGAAGAAAGAGATTATAGAATTTAGAAGTTTAGTTGGTGATGACAAGTGAGAAAGATGCGATGAACTGCAAAAGAAAAAAATGCAAGAGAGCTGAAAATGAGCATTTTGTGGTACCAATCTTGTTATAAACTTCTTAATACTGTACACGTGTATTTAGCACTAGAATAGAGCATGTATGCAAATGCGTAGTGAGACACATTACCTGTCACTGATAAATTTGCATATCA
Organism: Mirza zaza; assembly: GCA_008750895.1. Lineage (NCBI taxonomy): Eukaryota > Metazoa > Chordata > Mammalia > Primates > Cheirogaleidae > Mirza > Mirza zaza. The sequence goes on along the minus strand of VSMD01140097.1, from coordinate 2,622 downwards.
ATTCATAATCTTATTCTCATATTCACGTTAGCACTACACGCTGCTCTTGAATCAGTAATTCAAGAGCAGCTGAATTTGGCTGAAATTATCAAACATCATATTTAGCAAATTCTATAATACAAAGCCAATTAATGCTGATTTATCAGATTTACCATTGGGCGGGATGAGGAAGAAGAGGGTGCTGGCTAACTTAGCCCAAGCCCTGACGAGTGCTGTCCAGAAAATAGGCTTGAGCCCTTACTCATGGCCCCGCATATGCACAGGGCTGCAGGCACAGGCCTCGGCAGGGAGATCCTTTATTGTCCGGACGCTGAGCATGAGCTGGCAGTCCGCTGGGTTCCAGTCTCTTTTCAAGTGTGAGCTCTGCAGATCCAGCCCCCAGGAAATGCAGTCCTCTCTTGCAGGGGAGTATTTGAGGCAGGCCCGTGAGGAGATCGGCTGCTTCTCCCCACGAAGCCAAGTCCCAAGATAGGGGTCGCCACAGAGGATAAGGAAATTGATAGGCAACAGAGAGAAATTAAAAAATACACAGAGACTAAGGTATAGTTTATAGTTTTATATATATAAAAAGATCAGATATAACACAGTGGGGTACTTAGGAGACTGGCATATCCCCATAAACGCCAGAAATATGGTTAGATTCATACAGGTTTTTATAAACACAGATATCAATTACCAGTTGTCAGGGTAACACATTTGCATATCAAGGAATGCAGTTGCTAGGGGAGACAGGTAGTGGGTTAGGGTCAAAAGTCCTCTCAAGGGGCTTCTAATCTATCTAGGTGAACAAACAGGTACAAAGTCTTTCAGGGGCTAACTTCTAACTTCTAAAAGGTAGTTGTCAATTAACAAAGGTAAAACAAAAGAGATATAGTGACTCTATATTTCTTTGATAAGTTATGGTGAACTTAAAGGTAGACAGACAGAAGAGAGCAGGAAGCCCATCTGTAATAAACAGGTGGTTTATAACCACTGGGGCACATCTCTGGGCAAAGGGCACTCATTGTCTCCGGCTCCCATCCTGTGGGCCATATTTGCCCTGCCTTGTCTTTCAAGACACAGGGAAGCTCACAGATTTTGAGATACCAGGAAGCCTCCCAGGAAAACATCCCCATGGGAGATTTGAGAGCTCTCCCATGATAGCAGCCTTTAATAAGTGAACCATTGAGTCCACACATTCCTTCAGGACAAAACCCTGCAAACTCCTGTTTCTGTCTTTAACATAGTAATATAGGGTGATACAATAAAATAATGGTCTTATGAGCCACATCTCATTAATTCCTCAATCATATTTTCCCAACACTCGCTGTTCAAGCCCTGTCTCCTTCAGGCATTGAGGCAGTGGCCCTAACTCCGTGTGGATGGCCCAGAGCAGTGTGGCCACCCTCACTGTCATACCCCACAATTTCAAACCTTCTTACAGCCATGGGTTTTCCATCTACTTTTTTTCTTTGGGGAAAACTTCTACAGTGTAATTACTAATATGTTGAATTACCATACCTAGAAAGTGTCCTGTGGAATAATGTCTCCCTGAAAATTGCCTTCACAGCTGGGAGTGTCAAACTATACTCTTTTGATATCCTTACTCATAGGTAGTTTGTTCTCATGTTCTTCACATCTTGTGTGAGGATTGTTGGAGGATTGCCATATTGCTATCTAAAATTTACATTGAGAACCTAAGAGAAACTAACAACACATTTGATGCTTGTAGGAAAGGAGTTGTCTGGGCAGAGGAAGTGGTTATCAGACCAGGGTTGTGGTTGAAGGGGAAGGAAGGTGACATAAATCTTTGCATAAACCACACTGACATGAAACTGTAATATATCATTAAGTACTTTATAGCTAATAAGGCAAAGAAGAAAAGACAGCATCATTTGTCTCTGGCAAACTAAACTGTTAAGAAGACATACACAAAGTTCATGGTAGGCGGTAAGAAATTCCATTAACATTAAGAACAATAAAAATATCAAAGAATAAGTTTTATAAGAAATATATAGAATTAACTGAAAATGAAAATGGTACTTTACTGAAAAGAAAACAAATTATAAACTAGTAAATCATGAAGTTGGATGGAGATATAACCTATAGATTTAAAACAATTTTTATTCAAAATCCACGTGTAATTTAAAAAATTAATAAATGTTCTAAAAGTCTAGGATAAATATAATACACATAGCTATCTTTTTCCTAGACTGTTAATTTTCAAAAGGGTGTTGTTGTTGTTCTACCGAGGGAGAAAAGATTAGTAGCAATTTAATTTGTTTTATGAAGAGACTACCTTCTCCAATCTTTGTGAAAATAATAATTAAAATTTTGTGGCCGGGCGTGGTGGCTCACGCCTGTAATCCTAGCTCTCTGGGAGGCCGAGGTGGGTGGATCATTTGAGCTCAGGAGTTCGAGACCAGCCTGAGCAAGAGCGAGACCCCCATCTCTACTATAAATAGAAAGAAATTAATTGGCCAACTAATATATATAGAAAAAATTAGCTGGGCATGGTGGCACATGCCTGTAGTCCCAGCTACTTGGGAGGCTGAGGCAGCAGGATTGCTTGAGCCCAGGAGTTTGAGGTTGCTGTGAGCTAGGCTGATGCCACGGCACTCACTCTAGCCTGGGCAATAAAGT
>VSMD01140092.1:0-23410 GCA_008750895.1 Mirza zaza | reverse complement strand
GATTACAGGCGTGAGCCACCGCGCCCGGCCTATTTTTTTTTTTTTGAGACAGCGTCTCACTCTGTTGCCGGAACTAGAGTGCCATTGTGTCAGCTTAGCTCACAGCAACCTCACACTCCTGGGCTCAAGCAAGCTTCTGCCTCAGCCTCCCGAGTAGCGGGGACTACAGGCATGTGCCACCATGCCAGGCTAATTTTTGCTATATATATTTTTAGTTGGCCAATTAATTCCTTTCTATTTATAGTAGAGACGGGGTCTTGCTCTTGCTCAGGCTGGTTTTGAACTTCTGACCTGATCCACCTGTGTAGGCCTCCCAGAGTGCTCGGGTTACAGGCGTGAGCCACCGCCCTCAGCCTGGGATTGCTTTTTTGATTTCTTTTTCAGATAGTTCATTATTAGCATGTGGAAACACTACGGATTTTTGTTTTGTATTCTGCAACATTACTGAATTCATTTATTAGTTCTAACAGTTTTTTGGTGGAGTCTTTAGGGTTTTCTACACATAAGATCATGTTATATGCAAACAGGGACAATTTGACTTCCTCCTCTCCAATTTGGATGCCATTTATTTCTATCTCTTACTTAACTGCCCTGGATAGGACTTCCAGTAGTATGTTGAGTACAAGTGGCAAAATGGGCATCCTTGTCTTGTTCCTGATCTTAGGAAAAAAGCTTTAAATTTTTCACCATTGAGTATGATGTTTGCTGTGGATTTGTCATATATGGCCTTTATTGTGTTGAGGTACATACCTTCTATACCTAATTTATGAAGAGTTTATCATTAAGAGATGTTGAATATTGTCAAATGCTTTTTCTGCATTTATTGAAATGAGCATATGGTTTTTGTCCTTTCTGTTAATGTGATGTATCACATTTATTGATTTGCATATGTTCTTGCATATGAAGTAAGATTGACAGTGGGTATTTTCAAGATGGAAGAAATAACAGCATATTAGAATGCTGATGAGGAAAAAAGCCAAGAGAAAAGTAAAGATTGATAATGCAGGAGAGAGAGAATTACTGGGGTAATGTATTTGAGTAGGCAGGAGAGAATGGGATCCGGTGCAGAAGTGGTACAATAACAGGATTTATAGAAACTCAGAGTCACAGAATCTAAAACATAAATCATATCATGTTACTCCTCTGCTTAAAAGCCTTCAATAACTTCCCACTGTACTTTTTAAGATCCAAAATCCTTATTTGGGCCTGCAGTGCCCTACATGGCATGGTTTCTGGTCACTTCTCCAACTTCACCATTTGCCACCCACTTGCTCTCTCTCTCACTCACCACAATCTAGTCACATCAGCCTTCCTTCTGTTCCTCCGACATGCCAAGCTTATTCTCTCTGTAGAGATTTTGTACTTTCTAATGCCATCACCTGGAATGCATTCTCCCTGATCTTTACATGACTGGCTCATTCAGATCCTTTAGTTCTTATATGGCCCAAATGGCCTCGCCTTCAGAGCCCATCCCTAACTACTTGTCATTTACTATCACATCCTACTATTTTAATTGATTTGTTCCTTGTTCACTTGTTTGTCACCCCTGCCCTCAGAATATGAGCTGCTTTATTTTCCACTGTGTCCCCAGCTTCTAGTGCAATATCTGGCACATAATAGATACTCAATATATCATAGTTGAAAGACTAAAGACTAGTGAATTATCCTCAAGCAGGAATAGGGGTATCTTTTCCTCTGAGATTGGAGAGAGAAAAGGATGGAGGTAGATGGAACTATTAATAATTGTGTCCCTATGTTCTCCAGTGCTTTGGAGAAGGAAATTATCTGCGGACAGGGAGAGCTTGTAGGAAGAGGTTTGAGGAAAGTGGTTCTAAATTGTTCCTGAGGGAAACAGGAGAGTTGCTGACCCAATACATATAAAAGGATTGACTAGCTGTGGTGAGAACCCATATGACATTGGAACCATAAATTAACAGTGCCAAATATCCACTCATTTACAAGACATGAACATTTAACTACTTGAATAAAAGATCAGAGAAAGCAGATTGTAGGACTGATTCTAAATTGAGACTTTGCAAGACAGATGTTATAGTATTAAAAGAAGGTAAGATTTACAACAGCACCAGAGAAATGAAGTACTTAGGTATGAATTTAAACAAAATATCTGTAGGATCTGTACACAAAACTATAAATCACTAATGAAAGAAATAAAGGCCCTAAATAAATTGAGAGATACATCATGCTCATGGGTTGGAAGATACAACATTATTAAGATGTCATTTCTCCCCAATATGGTCTTTAGATTTTACACAATTCCAATCAAAATCCCAGAAAGAATATTACAGCTACCAACAAGCTGATTCTAAAATTTATAATGGAAAGGCAAAAGAACTAAAACGGCCAAAAACTACTCTACAAAAGAACAAAGTTGGAAGAATCACACTACCTAATTTCAAAACTTTCTTACTATAAAAGCTACAATACTCAAATCAAGATAATGTGGTATTGGTAAACAAATGGACAATGGACTGAATAGAAAGTCTAAAAATATGGTGAACTGATTTTTTTTTTTTTTTTTTTTTTGGTGAACTGATTTTTGACAAAGGCACAAACACAAATGAATGGAATAAGGAAAGTCTTTTCAACAAATGGTGCTGGAACTGGACATCTGTATGTTAAAAAATGAACCAACACATGACTTATACCTTACACAAAAATTAACTCAAAATGGGTCATAAACCTAAAATGTAAAATATAAAACTTCTAGGAGAAAACACAGAAGAAAATCTACATGACCTTTGGTCATGAAAGGCACTACACCATTAAGAGAATGAAAAGGCAGCCACAGACTGGGAGATGCTGCAAATCACATATTATCTGATAAAGGACTTATATCCAGATTATATAAAGAACTTTTAAAACTCAAAATTAAAAAACCCAGTTTAAAAAATGGGTAGAAGATCTTAACAGCTACTTTACCAAAGATATACATTTTAAATTAGCATATAAAAGTATGTTCACAACAAAAAAATCACATAACCCAATAAAAAAATGGGCAAAGGACTTGAATAAACATTTCTCTAATGATGATATACAAATGGCCATTAAGCATATGAAAAGATACTCAACATAATCATTAGATAAATGTAAATCAAAACTACAATGAGATATCATCCCACACCTATTAGGATGGTTACTAATAAAAAAAACAGAAAATAGTAAATGTTGGTGAGGATGTGGAGAAATTGGAACCCTTGTGTACTGCTGGTAAGATTACAAAATGGTATGACTACTGTGGAAAACAATATAGGGCTCCTAAAGAAATTTAAATAGAACTACCAGAAATCCCACTTCTGGGTATATATCAGAATTGAAAACAGGCTCTCAAAGAGGTATCTGTACTCCATGTTCATAGCCCCACTATTCCATAATATCAAGAGGTAGAAGCAACCCAAATGTCCATTGACAGATGAATGGATAAACAAAATGTGGTATATACATACAACGGAATATTACTCGACCTTAAAAAGGAATGATACCTTGTCACATGCTACAACATGGATGAACATCGAGGACATTATGGTAAGTGAAATAAGTGAGTCAGTGAGTCACAAAAAGATAAATTCTGTATAATTCCACTCATGTGAAGTATCTGAAGTAGTCAAATACACAGAAAAAGAAAGTAGAATGGTGGTTAGCAGGGTTCCAGGGAGGGAAAAAGGAGTTGTTGTTATCTAATGGATATAGAGTTTCAGATTTATGTGATGAAAAATTTCTGGAAATTTGTATCGCAACAATGTGAATATATATAACACCATTGAACTGCACAATTAAAAATGATTAAGATGGTAAATTTTATGCTAAGTGGTTTTTACCAGTTAAAAAAAGGAAAACAATATGTTCAATATCATCTGTCATTAGGGAAATGCAAATTAAAATCACAAGATACTACTAAGAAACTGTGACAAATCAGAGAAAAGGGGAAATGATCCACAGTGATAAGAAACCTGAAATGGTCAAGACAAGCTAGGCTTTAAAAAGCTTTTCAGTTTCTCTTAAACAATAAAGTTACACTTCCAAATGTCACCAGTTATTACAGTGAGAACATTTCACATTTTAATATTTTGTCACTGGACTGGGCGTGGTGGCGCATGCCTGTAATCCTAGCACTCTGGGAGGCCCAGGCGGGAGGATCACTGAAGGTCAGGAGTTCGAAACCAGCATGAGCAAGAGCAAGAACCCATCTCTACTAAAAATAGAAAGAAATTAATTGGCCAACTAAAAACATATAGAAAAAGAATTAGCCGGGCATGGTGGTACATGCCTGTAGTCCCAGCTTCTTGGGAGGCTGAGGCAGAAGGATCACTTGAGCCCAGGAGTTTGAGGTTGCTGTGAGCTAGGCTGACACCATGGCACTCTAGCCCGGGAAACAGAGTGAGACTGTCTCAAAAAAAAAAAATATTTTGTCACAGCTGATAATTTACAAAAACAAAACAAAAAATAGAATAAGACTCTCCAAAATTTCAATAAGGCTCTTTATGCTAACATTACAACACTTTAGGCTGGGTGCAGTGGCTCACACCTGTAATCCTAGCACTCTGGGAGGCCCAGGCGGGCGGATTGCTCAAGGTCAGGAATTTGAAACCAGCTTGAGCAAGAGCAAGACCCCATCTCTACTAAAAATAGAAAGAAATTAATTGGCCAACTAATAGATATAGAAAAAATTAGCCGGGCATGATGGCGCATGCCTGTAGTCCCAGCTACTCGGAAGGCTGAGGCAGAAGGATTGCTTGAGCCCAGGAGTGTGAGGCTGCTGTGAGCTAGGCTGATGCCATGGCACTCACTCTAGCCTGGGCAACAGAGCGAGACTCTGTCTCAAAAAAAAAAAAAAAAAAAAAAGAAAACAAAACACTTTATTTGGCTGCTAAAATACTATAAGTTAATAAAGAGAACAGAGAAACTATATCATGTTATTTTAATGACTATTTCAATATGAAAAAATAAAACATCATGAAGCACATATGCTTGCTTGGTGCTAAAGATGTTTTACTGTCTTATAGAGGAAGCAAAATGCATAATTTGAACCAGATGTTGAAAGAGTTTAGGATTAGTATCTAAGGACTAATATTTCAGAAAACATGTAGAAAGGTAACCAAACATTTGCTACAGGGAGTCCTCTGTGCAAGTGTCTCCACATTGTACTTTACTTAGTTTCTTAAAATGAAATTATGATATGTTCTCAATAACAATTTTTTTAAAAGTCCACAGGAGAAGTAGTTCAGCATAGTAGTTAAGAACTCAGGTTTTAGAGTCATATTCTTGGCTTTATCACTTGCTGGCAATGGGCTCTTCGGAAACTTAAACTCTCTGAGTCTCAGAGTACTCATTTCTAAAATAACAATGGTTAACTGTTAAACCTATCTCATAGGATTATCATGTTTAGTTTAAGAAATATCTGTAGGCCGGGCGCGGTGGCTCACGCCTGTAATCCTAGCTCTCTGGGAGGCCGAGGTGGGCGGATCCTTTGAGCTCAGGAGTTCGAGACCAGCCTGAGCAAGAGCGAGACCCCATCTCTACTATAAATACAAAGAAATTAATTGGCCAACTAAAAAATATATATAGAAAAAAAAATTAGCCAGGCATGGTGGCACATGCCTGTAGTCCCAGCTACTTGGGAGGCTGAGGCAGCAGGATTGCTTGAGCCCAGGAGTTTGAGGTTGCTGTGAGCTAGGCTGACCCCACGGCACTCACTCTAGCCTGGGCAATAAAGTGAAACTCTGTCTCAAAAAAAATAAATAAATAAAATTAAAAAAAAAAAAAGAAATATCTGTAAAGTGCTTTCCATGGAGCCTGACACATAGTAGATACTCAATAAAAAGTAGCTAGGATTATTGTTTGGTTTTTTTTTTATTTAGGATTATTGTTGCTATTACTACAAGTTTTCATTAGTACTGCTAATAAAAATAATCACCCTTCAAATCTAAAAACAAAACAAACAGGTTAGAGGAAGTGAGTGTATGAGAGTAGTAATGACAGGAGGTTGTGGTCAGAGAATAGAATATTGGATTTCAGAGGTGGTATAGATCAGCTGTCTCCAACATTTTTGGCACTGGGGACCAGTTTCGTGAAAGATAATTTTTCCACAGATTGGCTGGGGGGGGAGGGCAGTTAGTTTTGAGATGATTTGAGCACATTACATTTATTGTGCATGTTATTTCTATTATTATTACATTGTGATATATAATGAAATAATTATGCAACTCACCATAATGCAGAATCAGTGGGAGCCCTAAGCTTGTTTTCCTGCAATTAGACAGTCTCGTTTGGGGGTGTGGGAGACAGTGACGCCCAAAGTGTGTTGCTTATGTCCAGTCTACTCCATAATCTCGTTTTGGTTGCTGTCACTGAAGAAAACCCTGCTTCATAAAGATAGGATGTTGGCGATGGAAGCAGCCTTTTCATTGTTTTTCAGTGCTTTTGTGGCAACCTCAGGATATTCCACCTTGGCTTTAATCCAGTACATATGGAGGTTTGAAGTTGTTTCAAACATACTTTTAAGGCCACCATCATTTGCGATCTCAAGCAGTTGATCCTCTTCTAGCATGGACAAAGTTGATTCACCTGGCTTATTCAAAAATGGGTTGCAGATCCATTCCTTTCTGGTTCAGGAGTCTTTTGTAGTTGGGAAGTAATGCTCATACTCTTTTGAAAGCTGAGATTGGTGATCATGCACCAGCTGGGAGAAAGAAGGGCCTGGCTCAGTCTCTTTCAAAATCTCTGCTAATGTTTGAAACATGTCAAAAATCCCAATGTTCACTCATCACCCCCATAATTCTAGTTTGACTTTGAATGCAGTCATTTTATCTGTTGCCTTGAACACAGTTGTCATTCTCCCAAGTGACAGATTTGAGCTCGTTGAGGTTGAATATGTCACACAAGCAAGTTTTGTGACCCATTCTGTGTCACTGAAATGTGCTGCCAGTAGTGACTGTTTTTCTAAAAGAAATCTCTGAAGTGCCTCTCGTAATTCAAAAACTCTGGCCAGTGATTTACCTTTAGAAAGCCATCTTACTTCTGTGTATAAGAGAAGATGTGGGCCGGGCGTGGTGGCTCACGCCTGTAATCCTAGCTCTCTGGGAGGCGGAGGTGGGAGGATCACTCAAGGTCAGGAGTTCGAAACCAGCCTGAGCAAGAGCGAGACCCCATCTCTACTAAAAATAGAAATAAATTAATTGGCCAACTAAAAATATATAGAAAAAAAAGTAGCCGGGCATGGTGGCGCATGCCTGTAGTCCCGGGTTCTCGGGAGGCTGAGGTAGGAGAATCACTTGAGCCCAGGAGTTTGAAGTTGCTGTGAGCTAGGCTGATGCCATGGCACTCTAGCCCAGGCAACAGAGTGAGACTCTGTCTCAAAAAAAAAAAAAAAAAAAGAGAAGATGTGTGTGCTCTGCATCCATCTCCTCACAGAGCTGTGAGAACAGACATGAGTTAAGGGCATGTACATTAATGTGGTTGATAATTTGAATCACATCCTGCAAAACATTTAGTTCAGGTGACATTTTTCAGCTAGCCAGCATTTCTCTATGGATGACACAGTGCATAGACTCACATTCAGAAGTGACCTCCTTGACCTGAGCAATGAAACCAGAAAGCTGTCCAGTCATGGCTGCCACTCCATCCATGCACATACCGACACAAAATGACCATTTGCTGATATGTAATCATTCAAAGACTTGAATAGTTCTGCAGCTGTGGTGTTGGTTGGCAACAAACATGCACATAACATCCTCATGCACATCCTCTTGAAAAATATATTGCACAAAAACAAGCATTGTTGCCTTGTTGTCAACATCGGTAGACTTGTCAACCTGGATCACATACCACAATGACTTATTAATCCTAATAGTTGTGCATCAATATCCTCTGCTATTTCATCAATTCATCTAGTTATGGTGCTAGCTTAAAGAGGAACACGTGCCACCTTTTGAACTGCAGGCTCTCCTAAAATTTCACAGCAAATGTCCTTAGCAGCAGGCAAGATCTACTCGTCACCAACAGTAAAGGGCTTCTTGGCTTTAGCAATGTGGTTAGCCACTAAGAATGATGCTCTCAGTGCAGGCACATTTGATGAAGTGGTAGCCTTTGATAATTGCTTCTGTTCTTCATGTTCATGATTTTTTCTTTTGAAAAACTCCAAAGGCTTGTCTTTTAATGCCGGGTGCTTGGTATCCATGTGGTGAAACAGTTTTGAAGGTTTCATGGCTTCGTTGGATAGCTTGTCACCACATATTATATTTAATACAAAGTGGGCTTAGAGAATGTGAATTACCTGTTGCAATGAGCCCGTAATTTAAGTAGGACTCTTGGCATTTTCTTTTAAATGCAGCTTTCATCTTGTTGGCAGTTTTAGAGTCTACTGCTGTCTCATCACTGGGTCTTTCTCCCTCTTCAAAGACGCTCTCCAGTGATGTTTGTTTTTTACTCATATTTGCTAGGGTTAGTTCATGGGCTTACCAAAACTGTGACTGAGACAAGTGCTCAGTGTGGGAAAGAGGCGTGGATGGGAGTGGCAAATAAAACAATGGGTGGGCCATGTGTGGAATTGTTAGATTCTGGCTTAAAGCTTGCCACCAGATGCAGCTTAATTGTCACTTGTCGCTCACTGATAGTTTTGATATGAGTCTGCAAGCAACTGATTTATTATGGTCTCTGTGCAGTCAAACCTCTCTGCTAATGATAATCTATATTTGCAGCCACTCCCCAGTGCTATCATCACCGCCTCAGCTCCACCTCAGATCATCAGGCATTAGATTTTCCTAAGGAGCGTGTAATCTAGATCCCTCGCAAGCGCAGTTTACAGCATGGTTCATGCTCCTATGAGAATCTAACGCCCCTGCTGATCTGACAGGAGGAGGAGCTTGGGCAGCAATGTGAGTGAGGGGAGTGGCTGCAAATACAGATGAAGCCTCTCGCTCATCTCCTGCTGTGCGGCCCAGTTCCTAACAGGCCACAGGTCAGTAGTGATCTGCAGCCCAGGGACTTGGGACTGCAGGTATAGATGATATCCAGGCCACAGTCATGGGAGTTTGTGGCTAAAGTGGAGTAAAGGTAAAGGTCATTGTCTGGAGTTAAGGTTAAAGAAGTGTGAGGAAGTTAGGGTTAGTTATCCACATGATGGTTAATTCTTTCTCAGAATGAAGACAGGAAATGAGGTAGAGAGGAAGACCTCATCAGATACAGGAGAGTAACTGGGAAGATGGTAACATAGCTCCATCTTGGGCCTTCCCAAGACCCCACCCTTTTCTTTTCTAATTCTTGTTGGCTCACATCCAACCTACTTTTCCTTGCAAATAAGGAAATCAGAAAAACAGCAAAGAAGACCACCCCACTATTTCACAGCAGCACCTCTCAAACATGCCCTGGAAGTTGCACCTACTAAGTGCATCTTATTGTAGATAATACAAGTAGGTTAACAAACCTCCTGTCCCAATACCTTGTAATACAAGCAAACCGATAAAAACATGGATACAAATACATGGCTATTGATATCACTGAAACAGTGTGACATAAAATAATATCTATACATATAACACTCCTTTGCAAACAGCAAATGTAAAATAAAAGATACCTGACAGATAATTTTATTTATCTCAGTATCATTTCTTGATCTGTAATGTCTCCCCCTCCCATGTACCCACACAGGGAAGCAGTACTCTTAGCTGTCTAACTGCGGGGAGGCAGGGCTGGGAGGAGATTAGCTACTTCTCCCGGCGAAGCCAGGTCCCTTAGATAAGGGTCGCCACAGAGAATAAGAAAATTGATAGGAAATAGAATAAAAGAATACACAGAGACTGAGGTATAGTTTTATTTAAGTTTTTTATTTTTATTTATGGTTTTATTTAAGCAGATTAGAATAACAGTGGGGGTACTCAGGAGTCTATACCATATCTACATGAATAGTCCAGCACTGAAGTTAGATTCACACAGGTTTTTATAATCACAGATATCAATTACCAGTTGCCAGGGTAACACATTTACACATCAGTGCAGTTGCTATGGGAACAGGATTACATAGTAACAGGTAGTGGGTTAGGGTCAAAAGTCTTTTCTAAGGGCTTCTAACAATTTCTAATCTATCTAGTTGAACAGATACAAAGTCTTTCAAGGACTAACTTCTAACTTGAGCCAGATATTTACCTTGCCTTGCCTTTCAAGAAACAGGAAGGCCTCACAGACGAGATAACCAGGAAGCCTCTTGCAAAACATCCTTACCTGCAAACTCCTGTTTCTGTCTTTAATATAGCAATATTGGGTGATGCAATAAAATAATGATCTTATGAGCCACATCACATTAATTCCTCAATCATATTTCTCAACATCTAACTAGATGGTATCTCCCTTGGTTTACTTACTGAGAGCCTACTTTCATGCAGATCTGAGCTATCCTATCCCATCACTGCAATCTAGCTTTTCCTTAAGTATGAAGTCTGATATGGAATGGCTCACCTACAGCTTCAATGTTGAAATAAAGGAAGCTTTATGCAGATTTTGGCTTTTAATGATTCTTCTCTGACAGTAGAAAGATTCAAACCCATAGCCAATTCTAAGAACCAAGACAGGGTTACTTAAAAGGATCTGACTTGCTAAAACTAAATATAATTCATGCTGCTTTTCTCTATGACATGCCACAATATTTTTTCAAAAAATCTTTAAACATTAACTTTGAAGAAGGAATAAAAACAGCTATTTTAGTAACTAGAGACACCCAAGCACTGATCTATTCATAGTTTCTACACAGTTCAAGTTTACATCAAATGGACAAAAAATAGTACAGAAAACCTACATACAGAAAAGATTCAGAAAAATCTATCTCCTGGGAAGCAGGTCAAATGGACTCAGTTAAAGATCTCACTGAATGTAGGAGAACTATGAGAAGCAACATAAAGCCTTCTGCTGGGACACGAATAGGAATTAGTACATGCAAAGAAGAAGTTAGTTTTCCTTCTAATCTAAATGCTTGCCTCCAGTCTGCTCAGAGAAAGGTCATGGTTCATTTGAACTGGTTGTCAATCAAGGTCCCCTTCATTTTCGCTTTCTTGGCTTCGAGTTCAGCCTGGAAAGGAAAAAAAGTGTATGTCTTGATACATAAAATTCTTATTTTCCTTCCTTATTCTAACCACCCCCAAACATTCTCCCTTAATGTTCATTTAGTGTAAAACTAGAATAGTGGTTCTAAAATCATTATCCATCTCTAGCAACTGCTTTCCAACCCTTCTGATGTCACAGTACACACAGAAAATGCTATTTGTAGGCAAAACTGGTAAATAGACAAGGCTGCAGCCAAAGGAAGTCAGTACAGGGATTCCAGTAGCCCCAGCACCCCATCCCCCAAGGGCTGAGGGAATCAATATCATGGCATACCAGTATCCTATTCTTGGCAGAACAGGAAGAAGAACATCATTCTAGAACAGTGCTACTTAAAGTCCTATAGTCTGTGAACTGTTTGTTATCAGTCCATGCAAGATATGTATAAAAATTGAGAGTAAGCATTCAGAAACATTTCTAGCAATTTGACAGAGTAATAATAATCTAATAAATATTGAGGCCAATTTATCAAAACTCCACTCATTATAAGAGACTGGTATAACTTTTGACTAGGCACCAATGAAGTGATGTCTGATTTTAATGAAATATTTTAAGTAAATTATTATCAAAAAAGCAAAAATTTAGGCACCATCATATATAGATGTACACACTCTAAGATAATCCAATGACTAATGCGGAAAACCACCAGTGCTTTAAGAAGCACCAACTAACCCCAATTCTGGTATCACCAAGGTAGCACTATCGTAGGCCATCATTTCCTGGAAGAGCAGCCAAAAACCCTAACCTTCGACAAGCAGCAGATTAAAATATGCTAATTAGGGCTATCTAACAAGTATCATGACTTGGGGCTTTGATCCTATGGTCACTACTATAGATCGGGGTTAGAAAGCTGGCAGCCAACTACCCTAATAACTCCCAGTAGACTTTCTAAGGGTTTGCCTGCCTGCTGGAAGGTCTTTCAGACCAAGAAATCCAAACAATCACCTTGCTACCTCATGCTACTCACCAGCTCTTGCAGTCGCCTCTTGCTCATGCCTTTGCGCTCCAGCTGTTTTTCGATCACTTTGGCATTCTGCGCATATGAGTCAGCAACTTCTCTCTGAAGGAAAAAAGTGTCCTTACACTAGCAGCCTCATTGAGGAATAACAACAAAGACCATAAGTAGTAAATTATACTATTCAAATCATGAAATCGTTACTAAAATGGCAGGACTCTGTTCCCTTTCATATCTGTACCTTTTCAATAATCCAGGAGAGCTCAGGTTTCAACCGAAGCCATTTGTAAAATAACACAACACATAACATCTCTCGGTAAACATCATTATACTGAAGTACCATAAAGGTAATCGCTGCTATTGCTAAGGGCAGATTCACAAGCCATCAGAGCTGAACTAAAAGGGACCTGCAGCAATTTAGTCCAACAGTTTTTCAAATGAAAAGGGATGAGGGCTTTGCCCTCTAAGGCATCTCGAAAAATCGTATGAAAAAAATAAGCCATTGATCTCATCTAACTCCCTTGTTCTCATTTTACAGATCTCTCTGAGATCCAGGGAAATAGGAACTAGCCCAGTCATAGAGTTTCTTACCAGCAGAGCAGGGTCTAAATGCAGAGTCTCTAATTTGTCTGCTAATCATAGGCTGTAGCACTAGAGTCCCTTTTCCTCCTCCACCCCAAATTCCATCTCCTGAGAACAGAAGCACTTACAGCCTCAATCTCCTCTTCTTCTTCATCAATGGTAGACACAGTGACAGAGCTGAACTTGCCCATGTCTTTAGTCCGTTTGGTCATCATCACCTGGAGTGGCAGGAACAGGAGTTAGCCTAATTCACCACCAGAAGATCCATGAGTGGGGAGAGTGTGTCTGTGTCTATGTGCAGGGCTGTAAGGTGGACACCTACCTCTTTGGGATAGGCTAACCTATCTAAAAGTGCCAATGTTTTCATTTACATTATAGTTTTCTAATATTTGCCACCAGGGATTTTTAAAAAATATTGAAAAATCAGCCTAGTTCATTCAGTATGTAATTATTCACACTAGAAAAAGAAGAAATTTTGAAGGAAATAAATGTGACTAAAGACCATACAATTTCTAGCCTTACAAGGCAACTATAGGAAAGAAAAAAAATACATAATAGGTGTTACAATTCTGTAACATCTGCTCATACACAAAAATGGCATTTTCTTAATAAAGAATCTACATCTTAGGGAGAAAAGAAAGAAAGAAAGAAAAAAAAGAAAGCAAGCAAGCAAGCATGCATGCATAAAGGGCAGTTTTTCATGCAGTGTAATCTTATTTAAAAATCTAGTCTAAATCTGTGGCTATCTTAAACAGTCTCCTTCAATGATAATTACCTTCTTAGGGGGCTCTTGTTTCTGAGTATATATATTCGTTTTCCCAAAACCCTGGCCAAACTTGACTACTGCTCCATCCACAATGAAGGTCACGGGAGCATTCTTCGGCTGGGACTGGTAGAAAAGTGGCAGTCCACACCTGCAAACAGCATAGTGAATCTCTGGGAGGCCTCAGAATGCATATCCCCAAAATAACAACTCAAAAAGTGTGGTTAGACTCTGGGAATATTTTTGTTTGTGGCATAAACTAATGATCAGCTCTTCCCAGTGTTTTCCAAAACCACTCAATAAGAATCCTGTAGGTGCTTGTTAAAATTGCTGATCAGATTCCTAGGTCCCTCCCCAGAAAATCCTGATTTGGCAATTGGTGGAGAGAGGGGTTGTCAGAACTGGGAATCTGTCATTTTAATCAGCATCCCAAGCGATTCTTATCATTAAACAAGCCTAGGAAAGGCTGGCTCATGCAGATTGCTGTTTTGTCAAAATTGCTGCCATTCTTCCCAGGCATCTGGGTTTGGGCATTTTGTCTAGTCTTTTCTGTTTTGTTTTGCCTTTGCAGTATCAAGAGGAATCATAAAGGCTCCACTGCAGTGATTGGTAAACTAATCCCTGTAGTAATCACCATTTTTCTCTGGCTGGCCATATTATACTTTCCTAGTATAAGTCCTCTGCGAGCCAAGATTTAACTGTAGTTTCATCGAGATTGAACTTACTATAGTTCATATTCTCATTATTAACAGCCTAAAGTTGGAAAATTTTTTGGCCTTAAATAACACTCCCTAAACTAAGGTTCAATAGATCTAGGGTACTATAAAAGGCTTTAGAAATAGGTCTGGATTAAATCACACTATGTTACATTTATCATATGAGCCAGCAATTCCTCTCCAAGAGAAAACACATGTTTCCATCAAGATTTATACTATAATGTTCATAGCAGCTTTACTGGTAATAGCATAAACCAGAAACAACTCAAATGCCCCTCAGCAGGTGAATGGGTAAACAAATTGTACAAGGAATTACAACTCAGCAATAAAGAGGAACAACTGGTTGATACACATAATTTGGATGCATCCCCAAAATATTATACTAAGTGAAAGAAATGAGGTGCAAAAAGTAAATCTTATATAATACTTAGAACACATATTGTAGAATTTATAAAAATTTTTAAGAAAGGCAAAACCAGAGTCACAGAAAGCAGAAAGCAGATCAGTGCCTGCCAGGGGAGAGGAGTGGAAGAAGGAGATTGACTACAAAGGGTACACAGGGTGCTGGAAATGTTTTATATCAGGATGGTGGTGGTGTTACATGACTATATACTTTTGCCAAAACTCATCAAATTGTACACTTAAAATGAGCAAATTTTATTATATATAAATTACATCTCAATTTTAAAAAAATTATACTATATCAAAAACTCATTTTTATGGCCAACTGGTAAGGGATGTAACTTTGACTAACCTCTTCAGGGAGCATATTGGTATTTCTGTATAGCTGAAGTGTGAAGGCAGCTGACATTATAAGAATAAAGACATAACAGAGAATTGTATCCAAATAATTATTTTTCTAACATTGTGCCTGTACTTGCCTATGCTTGGAGAAACCCACACTGTTAATACTTACTTCGCACACTTCTTCCTGTACTGTCGTTCAATGCCTTCAGGCCTGCACAGAAAATGGAAGTTAAACAATAGATATGAACAAATCTCATAACCTATCAACCTCATTTCTTCAAATGCCGAAAGGGCCTTTCAAAAGTTTTAATTTCATAGTTCAACTGGTTAAACATTCCTTTCTTCCTTCAGCAAACGCTTACCTAACATGGGCCAGGTATTTCCCTGACAGAAGGAGAGGAGTAGTAGTATAGTAGTTATAGACACAGTAGCAATAGTAGTTGCAGTAACAGCAGCAGCAACCACTTATACAGTTTTACTATGTACCAGGAGCTATTCTAAAGTATAGATGTATCAACTCATTTAATTCTCACAACAACCCTGTGAGGTAGGTCATATTACTTATTCCCACTTTACAGATAAGGGAACCTAAGAATAAAGAATTACATCATGTGTCCAAGGTCATAGAGCTAGGAACAGAGGAGGCCGAATCCAAGCTCAAGAGCCCACATGACACTGCCTTAGATAACCAACTCATAGGGATGATGACTCAATTCTACCCACTTGCCTAACAAAAACCTGGGACTCATCTTCGATTCTTCTTTTTCTGACATCTGCTTCTTCAGCAAATCCTGTGAATTTTATCTCCAAAAAAAGATCTTGAACCCATCTTCTTTTCTCCACTTTCCTGTCACCATCTTGGCCTAACCATCAATATCAACTCCCTAGACTACAATAACAGCTTCCTAACTGGTCTCACTTCCCCTCCCTCTGTGCATTTCAGTTTTTTAGTAGGTAACATATGTACACAGTATATGTAAGAGTATAAAATGAAAAGTAAATATCTTCACCATTTGTCTTCCACCCACCCAGTTCCCTTCCCCAGAGGTAAATATGTTTCTGATTTCTATTGTTCATCCTAGAGACAGCTGACGCATATAGGAACAAAGAACTCTGATTGGTACACAAAGATACTTTTTTCCTTTTTTAGACAAATGTACCGTTTACATTGTTCTTTATTTTTTGTTCACTTAAAAATATTTCTTGGATTATATATATATATATATACACACACGTATATATACACATATATATGATCCTTCTGTATCTATATATAAAGAGTGATTTCATTCTTTACGAAGGCTGCATTGTATTTTGTATGGATGAACCAAAATGTCTTTTACCTATTGGATAAATTCCTAGAAGTGCATACAATTTAAATCTTGGTATTATAGATACAGTCAAATTTCTGTCTATAGAAGTTGAACCAATTTGTACTCCTACCACCAACATATTAAGAGTTCCTGTTTCCCTACAGTCTCACCAACACTGAATGTTATTAAACTGCATCACTATCATTTTCACATGTGAAAAATGGGATCTCATAATTTGTATTTCTTTTTTTAAGAGTGCAGTTATAAATCTTTTCATAAATTTAATAGTCATTTGCATTTTCCTTTTTTTAAATGTTAGTTCATATCCTTTGGTTACTAAGTTATCTTTTTGTTTTTTATTAAGGTGACCCACAAATATTAAAGGGCCTTGGAAATATTTCTTTTCCAGTTTGACTTTTTCCACCACATGGAAATTTGAGATTTTTCTGTGGTCAAAGATATCTTTTTTTGTATGTAATAACGTATAAACTCGTTAACAAATAAATAACCTGATTTTATAAAGGGCAATGGACCTGAATAGACATTTCTCCAAAAAAGACATACAAATGACCAAGAAGTATATATGAAAAGGTATTCAACATCACTAATCCTCAGGGAAAAGCAAATCAAAACCACAACAAAACCTCACTCCAGCTAAAATGGCTATTAAAAAGACAAAAGTATTGGCAAGGATGCGAAGAAAAGGGAACTTTTATGCATTCCTCATGGGAATGTAAATTAGTATAGCCATTATGGAAAAGAGTATGGAGTTTCCTCAAAAAATTAAAAATAAAACTACTGTGCGATCCAGCAATCCCACTTCTTAGTATCTATCCAAAGGAAATGAAACCAGTATCTCAAAGAGGTACCTGCACTCCTATGTTCATTGCAGCATTATTCACGATAGCCAAGATATGTAAACAACCTAAATGTCCCTCAGTGGATAAATGGATAAAAGTGTACAACTTGATGTTCTGATATACATATACATTGTGAAATGATCACCACAATTTAAGCTAAATAACAAATCCATCACCTCACAGTTACCATTTTCTTTGTGGGTGTGTGCCCACATGCACCCATGTGGTGAGAACATTAAGATCTACCCTTTTAACAAATTTAAAGAGTACAATATAGTATTGTTAACTATAGTCACCATGCTGTACATTAAATCTCTAAAACTTTTTCATGTTACAGAACAGAAACTTTATATCCATTGAACAACTTCCCATTCCCCCCCACACCCCACCTCTAGCCCTTGGCAACCATCATTGTACTCTCTGCTTCTATGAATTTGACTATTTTAGATTCCACAAATAAGTGAGATTATAAAATATTTGTCTTTCTGTGTCTGGCTTATTTCACTTAACACAATGTCCTCCACGTTCACCCATGTTATCACATATGGAAGGATTGCATTCTTTTTTAAGGCTGAATAATGTTCCTGTAGGGGTGCTTTTATATAATGACAAAGCCACTCCAACAATAATAAACCCGCTCCTGTGATAGTGATATTAATCCATTCACCAGAGCAGAGACCTCATTAATCCATTAATCCATTCATGAGGGCAGAGGGACATGAACCCTGGCCAACAAGGGAGCACACTGTGTGGACCCTTGGAAAGACTGTTCATGATTAGAGCAGTGGCTATGACAACCAAGAGAGAAGTTTACCATGGCTTGCTTATTGGTAAACTCTAAGAGCTAAGGCCCAACAGAGTCACTTGGCCAGAGGCCACCAGCCTGGCACTACCTAGCCCTAAGGCTAGGCCTAAAGCTGGCTCACCTCCAGGATCAGGCTGGTTGGATTTTGGGGTTTCTACTCCAGTCTAGAGCCACCCAGCAGTTTTCTGGCCTAGAGGTAAGAGCATCTGCCTTACAGTGCCATAGGAGCCCCTGGCCTAGTTGTGTTGTTAGATTATTTCCTATATTAACTGAATAACATTAATACACATTAACTTAATATATAAGATACTATTATATACTTATACATAAATGTATACAATATATAAATATTTTAGTGATCCTAAAGATTGTCAGTTGATAATTTTCAAAAACACAAACCTAAATAATGAGGTGAGACAAAGCACAAAAGAATGAATTAGCCTTAGATAGGGCATGTTATTTATAAACCTTCCTATATATCATAATGGAATTTTTCCCCTGGATGTTTCCTGGAGGGCTTTCCTTTGCAAATTTCATAAAGTGCTCCCAGTGGTACCTTATATATAACCAATTTTCTCTTCAGTTGCTCAATTTTAAAAGCTCAGTTGTCATAATGGTGCTTGATGCCTGATCTGCTACTGAAAGTCACCTAGCAGTGGCTTCTAATTCTTTTCCATTAGTGTGGGCTAACAACAGTTTGGTTTCTTAAATTAAACATAGCTAGATGTCAGCCTGTAGCTTTTTCTGGTCAATGCTAGAATATAAGTTCCATAAGGGCAGGGATCTTTGCTTATTTACTGGTTATACTGGATTGTATAGTGTCCCTTAAAAATTCATGTCCTTCCAGGAACCTCAGAATGTGACCTTATTTGGAAATAGGGTTGTTGCATGTATAACTGGTTAAGATGAGGTCATACTGGAGTAGGATGGGCCCTTAATCCTATGTGACTGGTGTCCTTATAAGAAGAGGAGTAGCGACACAGGGAGAATGCCATGTGATGATGCAGGCAGCAATTGGAGTGATGCATTTACAAGCCGAGGAATACCAGGAATTGCTGGCAAACACCAGAAGCTAGTGAAGGTCAAGGAAGGGTCCTCTCCTAGAACTTTCAGAGAGAACATAGCCCTACCAACACCCTGATTTCAAACTTCTAGCCTCGAGAACTATGAGGCAATTAATTTCTGCTATTTTAAGCCACCCAGTTTGTTATTTCACTATGGCAACTCTAGCAAACTAATATACTGGTATAGTCCAGGTTTCTAGCACAGTACTTGGCACATAGTAGGAGCTCAGTAAATGAAACATTTGCTGAATGAATGGTTGGGCTTTTTGATTCTCCAGGATTGACCTCTCTGTGGCATCTGATACCCGCTGGTGCCACCCCCTCACCACCACACACACTTCTTGAAACTCTCTCCTCTCGTTTTCCACATCACTGGTTCTATTCCAATTCTTTTGTCTGCCTTTTAAATCTTCTGTCCTCTCTTCTTGCTCCACACTCTATGTTAATTTTATCCCTTCTCAGGTTTCAATTCCCAATATATATCAAGGACTCCCAAATCTAAAACAGATCTAACCATATCACTCCCCTGCTTATAAAATGGAGATGGCTCTTCATTACCTACAGATAAAGTCCAAACTTGTCCGCTTTAGCATTTTACTCTGTCCTCACCCCAGTAGGCATGAATGCATTCTTGTAAAGTAGCCTGTGCTCCAGCCACAAAAAGATTATTCAAATTTCTCAAGCACACCATATTTGATATTTTTAATGTTTCCATATTCCCTCTACCTGGAATGGTCCTCATCCTCTTCATCTAACTGGTGAAATCCTAGTTCAGGCCAAACACAAAAACCATCATCTTGTGGTGCCTTTCCTGGCCACTATTCAAGCAGAATGGCCCACTCACATCTGTCTTCTCATAGCCTTTTCTTCACAACACCAGTATTTCTTCCTATCACAATGGTAGACTATTTCCTCACTGAGCCACAAGCTCTTTAATGGTAAAGATCATACCTTATTCATCCTCACAGATCCAGTACCTAGCTCAGTGCCTGGCACCTGGTATGCTCCAGAAGATTACAGGTTGAATAAACTCATTCAAATCTGTAATTTGTAACCAAATTACAGCTATCGAAGAGCAATGGAATCATATCTCAGCACCATTTCAACAAAGCACAATAAAGATACTGCTGCATTAATTGTGGAAAACTACCACAAATGTCAAAGTACTGGGCCCAACTAGATGATGTGTTCAACACTAGATGGGATATTTATATTCTTCAGAAATAGACCCCAACACAATAGGGAAATCCTAGACAGTGAGTATCAACTTCTTACCTCCGAAGATAAATGGTCTCCTCATCTTCGGTGTTACAAAACTTGTGGGCATGTTTGGCAGCATCAATCACACGGGACCGGTCCCGGGGCCTCATGGGCAATTTCTCTAACTGACAGTCTGAAGGAATGCAGAAAGATTGTCACTAGAGTTACTGCAAAATATCTTGAGCCAATCAGAAGTTTTCAGTGGGGCCCTTTGTGCTATAATTTTCTACTACAACTACTATGCTTATTGAAACCTATTACTGAATTTTCCAACTAAAAATGACAGCGTCAAGAGACTATCAATATCCTAGTGATTTGGCAAATCATTTCCTCCTTCAGGGAATTTTTCTGTATTTGAAAGATGTGTGGATTATATTATTTCAAAAGTCCTTCCCAGCACAGCAATTCAGTTTCTACAAGTATTTCTGAGATTATAGTACACTTGGTTTGTGTTATAATGCATTAGAATCAGAAGAGACAATCAAGCATCCTGGAAAGAGGAGGGCATTGGGGAAACTGGATATGTGCTAAGAAATCGAGAGAGAAGGTAGGCGATATGATATATAGTATGCAAATGACCCATCCTAGTTGGAGGAGTTTTAATCTGAAAACAATGAAAACATAATACAGGAAACAAATTAGGTATAGTTGTAAAGCAGACTGAATACTCATAAAATGCAAATTAAGTACCTAAAGGATCACAGAGAAAGTCAAGTGGCCAGAGTGATTAGAGATTAACAGAGGAGGTGGAGAGAGACACTAGAGAACACTAGATAGTTAGCTCTTCATAATGAATGGCTAAAGTAGACATTTATTATTCCTATTTTAAAGATGGGAAAATTGAGGCTTAGACAGGGCAAGAGATCTAACATGCCCCTAATAAGCAGAACAAGAAGAATTCAGACCCAACTCTAAGTGATTCAAAAGCTCACGCTCTTTCCACCACATCTTCTTACTAAGAAGTCATTTATTCAATAAATATGTGAGGGCCCTCTATGTACGAGGCACTGTCCTAACATTATGCTGGGAATTCAGCAAAGAACAAAGCAAAGTCCCTGCACTGATAAAACTTACATTCTAGCAGAAGAGGCTGAATATTTAAAAATAATAATTATATAATATGATCTTGGGAAATGATCTATGCTAATAAAAAAAATTAGGCAGGATAAGAGGATAAACGGTCATCTCAGGTAGTGATAAGTGCTACCAAGAAAAATTAGGCAGAGTAAGAGGACAAAGAGCAACAGGGATGCTATTTTAGATAAGGTAGTCAGGGAAGAGTTCTCTAAGGAAGTGACAATTTGGCAGACCTGAACGAAGTAATGAAACATTGAGAGAAAAGTTTCTGGGGCAGAAGAAATACCAATTCCACCCCCTTCTCACTACTGCACTTGACTAGTCTTAATAAAAAAAGAAATACCAATTCCAAAGGCCCTGGGGGGCAGGAACATTTTTGACATGATGGAGACAAAAAGCAATAAGGTCACTGTGGCTGGAGTGCAGTAAGCAAGGGGAAGACTGTTAGGAGATGAAGTCTAAGAGGTAGCTAGAGGCCGGATTATATAGGGTCTTAGTATGGATTTTGATTTTATTCTCAGTGTTACACAAAACCACCAGTTTTGAACAGGACTCTGGCTGCTGTCTGCAAAATAGACCAGCAAGGACAAAGGCAGGGAGAGCAAGAGATTATGGTGCCAATCCAGATGAGATGGTGGTGGCTTGGATTTAGAGTAGCAGAAATGGAGGTGGCAAAAAGTAGTCAGATCCTGGACAGATTTTCAAGGAAGCACCTGCAGGATTTGTTGATGGACTGGACAGATAGATGTAAGGTATGTGAGAGAGAATCAAGAATGATTCCGGAGTTTTGGTTGAATATTGGATGAATAGCAGTACCACTGACTATAACAGAAGACTATAAGAGGAACAGTTGGAAGCAGGGTGTAGGGGATCATGAACTCAATTTTGAACAAGAAACATTTGAGAGGCCCATTAGACATTCAAGTGGAGAATGTTATTGTGTTTCCCTGAAAATAAGACAGTGTCTTATATTTAGTTTTCCTCAAGACGACACCCTAGGGCTTATTTTCAGGGGATGTGTTATTTTTTTAAAGTACAGTACAACAATCTACATTTATTCAAATATAGTTAAGTCATCTTCTTCTGGAACATCATCATAACTTTCCAAACCCCGAATTCCATCCTGAATTTCTTGCGACTCTATTTCCTTTAGAACCATTGGCCCCAATCTCTCATGTCGAGCAACACGGCTCTCATGGGGCAGATGAGAAGGGCTGCTGGTCTTCTTTACCGCTCCCTGACGAAATGCAGACACGTTGCTGCGTAGCCACGCCCATCACTAGGTCTTATTTTCAGGGTAGGGCTTATATTATGTAAATGCTTAGAAATCCTGCTAGCGCTTATTTTATGGGTAGGTCTTATTTTCGGGGAAACACAGTAAGTAGGCAATTGGAGTTTGAGGAGGGGTGCAGGTTAAAGATGAACATGTGAGAGTAATCGGCATATAGGTGGTATTTAAAGCTTGAGAATGATTGAGATCACCTGGAGTGTGAGTATAGTGTAAGAACAGGCAAGAGTACTGAGCTCTAGGGCCTTGGTATGTCTAAAAGCCCAAGAGAAGAGGCAGCCAGGCAAGAAGGGGCAAAATCTGAGGTAGGAGAAATATCAGAAGAGTGTGGAGTCTCAGAGGCAAATGAAGAATGTGTTTCAAGAAGAATAGAGTGATCATCTCAAATACCACTGAGAGGAGGATTCAAATAAACATTGATACTTGGTCACTGGAACTAGTAACATGGAGTTCAGTTAGTAACCTTAACAAATATGCTGTTTAGATGATAAGGTGAGAAGTAAAGCCTGCCTGAAGTGAGGTCAAGAGGGAATGAGGCAGGCCTGCGCGGTTGCGGTGACTCACGCCTGTAATCCTAGCTCTCCAGGAGGCCGAGGTGGGCGGATCCTTTGAGCTCAGGAATTTTTTTTTTTTTTTTTTTGAGACAGAGTCTCGCTTTGTTGCCCAGGCTAGAGTGAGTGCCATGGCGTCAGCCTAGCTCACAGCAACCTCAAACTCCTGGGCTCAAGCAATCCTGCTGCCTCAGCCTCCCAAGTAGCTGGGACTACAGGCATGCGCCATCATGCCCGGCTAATTTTTTCTATATATTTTAGTTGGCCAATTAATTTCTTTCTATTTATAGTAGAGATGGGGTCTCGCTCTTGCTCAGGCTGGT
>VSMD01140087.1:0-101798 GCA_008750895.1 Mirza zaza | reverse complement strand
CCCCCCCACCCTTCCTGGCCTCCAGTGTCCTCTCTTCCACTTTTTACTTCTATGAGATTAACTTTTTTAGCCTCTACAACTGAGTGAGAACAAGCAGTGCTTAACTTTCTGTTCCTGCCTTACTTCACTCAGCATGATATTTGTATTCTTAAAAGATCTCTCTGCCTGATGTCTGGAAAACGGATTGTGCGGGTGCTAGGATGGAAGCAGGGAGACCAGAAGGACAGTTTTTGTGGTTGTGCAGGAGAAAGGATGGCGGCTGGACCAGGGGCTGGATCAGGGGCTGGACATGGTGCTGCAGAGGAGTTGGTGACAAAACTGCCGGGAGGCAGGGGGTGCCTGTGCTACGGGGGCCGGCGAGGAGCCAGGCTTTGGGCTTGGTAGTGGGGTGCGTAGTGAGGTCAGTCCCCGAGATCTCAGAAAACCAGAGGAGCAGCGGACTTGGAAGGACTTTTGGGGCGCTTGATTTGGGACTTGCTGCGAGACATCCGCGTGGACCAGTTGAGTAAGCTGTTGGGCGTGCAGGCCGGAGTTCAAGCTAAGGCAGTGACACTGGCCTCAACTTACCAGCAACAAACATCTGAACAAGCCTCATTTTTACTTGTCCCAATGCACAGAGGGGAATGAGCTGTCCAGGGGAGATGACCTCAGGCTAGGACAATTCGAGAAGGTTTCAGGTAGGAGGAGAGACAGGAGCTGGGCCTTGAATGGCAGGTAGGAGTTGAGGCTGCAGGAACAATGATGCAGAGGTGGGAAAAAGCATGGGTGTGTGCCTGGGAGTGCAGAAAGCACGGCGTGTGAGTGCGTGCACAGGTGCACATGTGTGCGCTGCAGGTAAGACTCAGCAAGGAATGTCCGCGCCTCCTCCGAATCTGCAGACTCAAAGTCCGACGTCAGCTCTTTTCTCATCATCCCATCTCCTCTTGCCTCCCCCTACCCAGAACTGCCCAGAACTAAAGGGAAGGAAGACTCAGGAGTATCTGTAGACCTGGCAGCCGAACCCCATCCTAGGTGCTTGGGGCAGCCTCTTCCCTAATTCGGGTGAAGCAGTTCTGCTTTTATGTGCTTTACAGGTTGAGCTTCCACCAAGTGTTTCTTCTAAGGAGAGGTTTACACATTGCGTAAAGCTGGAAACAGCCTAAATGTCCGCCAGTGTGGAGGATGGATAAATAAACCATGGGCCAGTCATACAAGGGACCAATGTACAGCAGTGAAAACGAGGGAAATGGAGCTACTGGGACAGAGCTCACAGGCACAGCAGTGAGAGAAGGCAAGTGGCTTGCAGAAAGGTACAGAGGATGATGCTGTTTATATAAAGTCTTCAAACATAAAGCGATGTGGTTTGAGCATACACACTGGAGTGAAGGTATAAAATGCGCATGAAAATGCTAAACGCCCAATGGTGGCTGGCAGTTGCCACCGTGGAGGCAGGGAAGGAAGAACGGGCTGCAGGAGTGGAGCTCAGGGGACCTCAGAGGTCCCCAGGAAGTCCTGTTGCTTAAGCTGTGTGCTGGGCACATGGGCATTTGCTACATGATTAGCTATATATTTTGTATTAAGGTAATTTTTGAGAATTGGTGGTCTAGAGAGAAGAGTACAGGGGATCTCTTAGGCCTGGGTTTGTGTCACAGCTTCCTAGTGTGGCTCTGGGCCAATGGATAAGGGACTTCACTTTTGATCTCTGAAGTGGGCATAGAGCACTCTTACCTTATAATCTCTCCCTTCCTCCCTTCCTTCCTCACTCTCTCTTTCTTTCCCTTGCTTCTTTCCTTTCAACACATATTTATTAAATGTCTGCTGTGCGGAAGGCCCTGTGCAAACTCCCTGACGGTGCTTTGCTTGCAGTCTTGAAAGAGAGACAGGCGTGAATCCAACAAATCAATTAATACACAAACAATGATAAGAGCTATGGAGAAAATAAACAGCTTCTATGATGGAGGATAGCCGGAGACATGGCCAGGGTGGCAGGGAAGGTATCTCTAAGGAGACATGAAGGAGTCACCCTGGAACGGGGTGGAGAGAGGGACTGTGTCAGGGAGAGGGCGCGGCACAAGCAAAGGTCCTCGGGTGGGAAGCGCGTGGAGAGCTTAGCATGTTGGCGTACGGAGCATCTGCGGAGCAGCAGGCCGGGGAGGGAGGCGTGGCAGGAGAGGCTGGGGGTTGGTGTACACAACGGAACACGGGCCTGCAGAGGAGAAAGCGTGACGTGTGGCATGTCCACTCAGGAAGTGCTGATAGCCTCCCCCACCGCCTTCTTGGGGCCATGGTTGGAGTGACAAATGGACGACTGAGGGCAGAAAGAGGGACTTGGCCAGAATGGATTATGGATCCAACTCTTCACTTCCTGCCCAGCACGTCCCCAGTGGTCCATCCACACCTTTGCCATGTGCCCTTGCCGTGCCCTCCCGCTGCGACTCTAGCTGCCTTGCTCTGGCCAGTGGGATGAGAGGGTAAGAGCACAGGTGCCGCGAGCAGAGGCTGAAGAGCCTTGCGTGGTTGCACCTGCCTGCCTGCACCTCTGCCGTTGCCATGAGCACGTGGCAGAGCGCATGGCAGTGGCAGCGGAGCCTGCTGGTCCTGGGAGGAGGAGGGAGCAGTGCTGAGCCACCCCGGCTGACCCACAGACCTGCGAGCTAATTAAATGCCTCTTGTTAACAGAGACAGTTTTCTGACTGTTTGTTATGCAGCCCAGTTCCTTGCTCCAGCGGGGTCCCTGGATGCTGGGCCTTCCCTGCCTTCTCCCAAGCCCAGGGGTACGAGAAGGGAGGGGGTCAGGCCAAGCCCAGGTTTCTGACCTTCGAGCTACCAGGCACCGGGCAAGCCCTTGCTCACACGGGGCCTTGGTTTTCCCAAGCATGACATGAGACTTCTGGCCCTGATTGCTAAGGCCCTCATGGGGACTACGAGCTTGGTTTGTCCAAATAAGACCATGTTCCTCCTCTGCTTAAAACCCTCAGTGGCTCCCTGTGGCTTTCAGAGAGAAGTCAAAGCTCCCCGGCCCAGCAGTCAAGGCCCTGCACGGCTTCCCTCCCATCTGCATCTGCAGCTCAGCTTTGACCACGCACTCTTGGCTTCAGCCACGACTTTTTGTTTCCAGTCTCCTTGTCATATGGTGCCAGTTCATGTTCTGGGCCGTGGCACTCACTATTCCCTCTATTTGCAAAAGCTACCACTGCATTTCTCTGCTTTGTGAATTCTTATGTATGGGATGTATTTTGTTTTTGACGAACATTCATTGAGCTCTTACTGTATGCCAGGGACCTTGCTAAGCCCTTTGTACATGCATTCTAGTTTAGTCTTCCCAGCAATACTATGAGTGAGGTAATATTATCCTCTCCATTTTAAATATGAATAAATAGAGCCTCAGAGAAGTAAATGGACTGGTCTGAGATTACACAGCCAGGAAGTGGTGAAGTCAGGACACAAATCCAGGTAGCTGCAACACATACGAACTTTTTCCAGAGCCTATGCCCTGTGGAGTCACCTCTCCGTGCCTCTACTGCTTGCAAAATTCCTATGCAAGTGCATGAATTATATTCATTCAACCTGCAAAAATCTGTTGAGTGCTAGATACCAAGCCCAGCTCTTCATGAGCAGTCCCCTCCTTAATCCTCTCATCGGCTCTAGAAAGTCATCATTCTCACTGATCCCATTTTACAGATGAGAACAACTGAGACTCACAGAAGTAAAGTGACTGGCCTAACATCATGCAGCCAGTGCATGGTGAAGTTGGGACACACACCCAGGTAGTCAGATAGATGTCCAGGCCCAAATGCAACCTCTTGGCCACACTGACTCTCAATTTACCACAAGCTTCAAGATCCAGTTCAGGCACCACTTCCAGGATGCTAAATGCCTGAATCCCAGGGCACTCGTGGACCTGGCCTGTACACCAGCACCCTCTCCCCTTAGGGGGCTTCAGCACTGACAGCCCAGGATGCAATATGGTTTGGACAGAAGTCGGGTACTTGTAACACTGTTGCCCACCCCCCACCTCGAGTTTTCAGCCTGAGGCACTGACCCCAACCCTACCCCACCCCCTGAGCCTCAGGCTCTGAATCCAAACAAACACAAAGCCAAATGACTTTCACTCTGTCCCTTCCAACTCAGTGATTTTGGAGGAGAATAAATACCGAAGCCACTGGCATGAATAGAAATTAATATAAAACTGTGCTAACTGCACAGGGATGTTTTTTAAAAAGAAAAAAATTCTCAATTTAAAATCTCAACACAAATAGACTCTCATAAGGTCAAATGAAAGAGAAATGCCTCAGGAAAGCAAAGAAGTCATCATCTGGGCAGAATCAATCTCTCTCTCTCATTTCTTCTGCCTCTTTCTCTCAATCTGTCCCCCATAGATGTTTCTCTCTATCCCTCATCGTTGCCTTTCTTCTTGTCTGTCACTTGCTCTTCTTGTCTGTGAGTTTTTATGCATAAGTCTCTCACTTTCAATTTAGTGGCAGAATTTTAACCTCAGGGGAGTAAGGAGTATGACCTTGATCAAGTCATTTCCCAACTTTGTGTTCCTGCATAAAGGAAGTATAATTACTCCTTGCAGGAGGGATAGTAAGCATAGCAAGACAGCCCTTCCTAATGGAAAACGATGCTTTCAACAAATGACGGGCAGTCTCATCCACTGTCTAGGTTCAGTCCTGGAGTGTGGGTGAGGATTAGGAGTCGGCACCATCTGGTCACCAAGTGACGCCAATAAACCAATATTGTGAATGGTCTTCTGACCTTAGACTCTTCACTGTCTGAGTCAGCCCAGAGTTGTCCTAAGAAGATGATTCTGATTTGAGAAAAGGCGAGCTGAGAGATCTGTAAGGCCTGGCAGGTAGGAGGCATTTGAAAAGCAAGAGAAGAGCCCTATTGAATGGGAAAACAATCAACCACACAAAAAGCTTAAATTAAAGGCAGAGGGATTGTGATTAGTAGAAGGAAGAGCTCCTTGACAATTGGGGGGAACAAAACCCTAGGAAAAATGGATTGGAATGGGAGGCACCAGGCTACGAATTTTTGGGGGTGAGGGATCACATTTTTCATTGTCGCCATTAGTTCCCCAGGGCACAACAGAGGGTCTGGCTCCATCAATATTAGTTGAATGGATGACTTAACGAGTGAGTGTATCTGTTCCTGGAGCCCCTACAACAAGACAAGACACCATTCTCCCCAGAGCACAGAGCCTTACCTGCAGCACGTGCTCAGCCACCATTGGCTGAATGTTGAATCTGCGAGTTTGCCAGCTGTGGGTATTGCTGCTGCGGCACAGGCATCTTTTGAGAACCAAGTGGATATGGAAGGGAGGGAGCATCTCCAGGTGGAGCAAGAATGACATGCTGTAAAGTGGCCCAGGAGTCTCTGGTTGGTTTGAAGCATTCTGCCACCTGGAGGCAGAGGGTTGGACGGAAATAATCATAGTAGCCCAAGTATTATCTTCCCAGAGGCACTGAGCCGGTGGGCTGAGAGGAGAAAACTGGGACAATGGAAAGACTAGACTAATAGCTTTTTGTCCCAGGATAACACTTGGAGTCAGTAGTCCTGGTTTCTAAACTCCAATCAGTGTAAAACAAGAACATCAGGAAAACACCCAGAGCCTTCTAACCAACAGGAACTGCTCTAGTCATTTATCATAGGGTGGGTTTCTGGGGAAGCAGACTTGGAGGTGGAGATCAGCACGCAGGTACCTATTAGGGTGCACTCTTCGGGTCAGAACCCATGGATGAGAAGGGAAGGAAGTGGGACTGAGCAGAGGGAGAAGTAGAGTTGTGATATGGCCTCCACAGAGACATCAGCCAGCACCATGGACGGTTCTGAGGCTGGGATATTTTAGAGTTGTCCAGAGTTGGGATGGGCCTTTACATTGCTACATCCATCAGTTATTGGGAGGCAGGCTGTCCCATGAAGAGGAGTCACCTTGAGTGACGCAACTCTCTTCAGCTGAGGAAACCCCTGTGGGGGACAGACAGTGGATGGCGTCCTGCCAGGACACTCCCAATAGCTGGTGGAATAAACCTTTCAGTTCTGAAGGGGGATCTGGGTGTACACGGCACCATCTACCAGGGTGCATACCCCATTAACACTAGTCCTCACTGCAACCCTACAAACTAGATATTGTTATCCAGCTTCACGGGTGAGAAAACTGAATTTTGGAGAGTGTATCAACTTGCCCCAAGCCATGCAACTAGTAACTACTCATTGTGGAGAAGATTCCAACTTGGAGTTACTTTTTGGCTCTGAATTCTTTCATTTTCAACTATACCTCATTGTTTTAGATTCCTTCTTTCCCCTCACCCAAATTCTATCTATTCACTCTGAATATTTTGACAAATAGCCTCATCTCCCTGAGGCTCAGCCTCTCCATCTGTAAAAGAAGAAGATTAAATGATATCTGAGATTCTCAACCAAGTGTCCATGAACCTTATGAAATAGTAGGCTAATTTTGGTATATATGAGCAAAGGTTTGACTTTTTAATAATTTTCTGGGTATAGGTTGCAGGAGGTTGTTTATGTGCTGAAAGGTTTATGGCTTCCCCAAAGAGGCTGAGGCATACCAGACCAGATAGTCTAAAGTCCTCTTCAGTGCACACTGGCTGTGTGTGAGTCTGCACCCTCGAGAGCTGAAAAGACCACAGACAGCACCAAACCGGTTCAGCACCACGGACAGAGCCACTGCTCGAAGTCATCGCCTGCAAAATCTCTATTGACTCAAAGAATGAATGACGCAAGACCCGTGACCGCCCAGAATCAGTGGGACAGGAAGTCAGAATCTGCAATAGACACAGATGGCTTTCCCTCCCCCCCCCTTCTTGGGAAAGAGTCCCAAATGTTGCAATTGTCCTCACAGTGACATTTCCCCCATCCTGGGGCCTCTCTTCCCTCTCCCCCCAGCAGCGACGAAGAGGGTATTGAGCCGGGCAGTGGAGTACCCCAGTGACAGATTAGCACTGCCAGCCACCGACACAAAACCATTTGGTGTGGGGAAATGATAGATGCTAACACTCATTTTAAACACAGGCAACTGAATTCCTGTAGACAGGCGCCACGGCTGGAATTTAGGGCACAGCTGCTAGGTTCAGATAAGGTGCAGAACCGGCCCAGCATACCACGATGTTACTTAATAATGAAAATGTGGTGATTGATGCTGCTGTCTCGAGGATATAACTTCCGCATTTGGAGGTTTTCAGCTCCCAAATCATCCATTCCACCGTTTCTTTCTCTCTTTCTTTCTTTTTTTGGAAAGGTGGTGTGTTTGGGGGGCGGGAGGTTGATAAAGGGTTGGGGTGGGGGCTGGCAGCAGGAAGCTCATGATCCTAAAGAGGTAGAAAAAGTCCAAAGAGCTTAGTTTGAAGGAATTCAATTCTGGCAAGCTCACCTGGGACAGCAAGTTCAGCATGAAAAACTGGGTTAGGCCAGTTACCCTCAATATTTTTATGGTCAAAGGCTTCTTTTATTACCCCATCCCCATTTCTATGATGTCACAAAGGGCCAATCACAGTTTTTGATACAGAACTTCAACTTCCACCTCTCTCTGAGCTCCAGGGGAGAAGGAACATTAATCTACTGCCTCCTGATCAGCGCCCCCTGAGGAAACCTCAGATTTAAATATCCAAAACTAACGTGGGTTAGAATATCCAAACCTGTCCCCTTTCCTCACTTTAGCAAGTGGCTCTACTCAAGGCTAATACCTGGGCATTATCCCAGACTCCTCCCCCATCTCCCATGTCCAGCATCCCAAACCTGCTATTTTTACCTCCGCAATCACTCTCTAAGAATTTACATACTTTTCTTTATCCTCACAACCTTGAAATAGCCCTCCCTATTTTCCCTAAATAGCCACCTGGCCTCTAGTCTTTCTCTCCAATCCATCATCCACCCTGGCCACCAGAGTAATTTTCCTAAATGGAAGTATACTATGTCACTCCTCCTCTGCTTCAAACAGCATCCTATAGGCCTTTAGTGTCCTGTAGGACAAAGCCCAACTTCCTTACTTTAGTACCCAGAGCCTTTAGGGTCCGGTCCTCAGTTCCTCACACACTTTGTTGGAACCACATGAAATACATGCTCATTTCTGCCCTTTTGCCTTTGCACATGCTGTTCCCTCCGTCTTGCATACGCTCCTTCCCCAGTGTCCACCTGAAAGGCATTCATTCTTCAAGACTCAAGCCTTCAAGATTCAAATATGTCCTCCTTTGAGAAGGCTTCCTTAGGATACCCCAACTCCTGGTAATGTCAATTCCTCTTTCTTCTGTGCTGTCACAACTGTGGTCACCCTGCATTACAATAATAGGTTGCCATCATTGCCTCATTTGCTAGAATTGGGTTCAAATCCCTGTTCCACTAGTTGTCAGATGTATTCCCTTTAGCAAATCACAATGTGCTCACTCTGGCCCTCAGTTTCTTCCTCTATAACACGGGCACGACAAGGGTACCTATCTCATCAGGTGATTGTGAGCATCCAGCATACACCCTGGGACACAGTAGGGGCTTGGCAATTATTAATTCCCCAGTAGAGGAAAGTTGTTGATCTAGAGCCCATGGAAGACTTGGGAAGTGCCTGTCTCAGATCAGGGTCCTAGAAGCAGAAGCCCGAAGAGCCTCTGTGCACAGGGTTTATTGAGGATGTGCTCTTAAGGAAAGCCGGCAATGGGGAGAGGGAGGCAGAAGGGGAAAGGGAAGGGGACACGTGAGGATGTCATTTCAGGTCAAGTCTGTCCCTGCCATGATCCGCAGGGGCTCTGGAGCACAAGTTGCGCCACAGAGCCGTCCCTGCCCTGAAACAGGAACTTGCCTTTTGTGCCCCGTTGCCAGCCATCTGGCCAAGGGGTGCTCTAGAGCAGGGGTGGCCTCCCGGAAGAGCTGCCCTTGGTCAGCCGAGGGCAACTCTGCAGAGAAGGAGCAGCTTCTGAGAGGGCATTTAAGCCCACAGCAGCAGGGGACAGGAGCACCTGCCAGGAGAAGGGGCATGAACGAGGAGCTGACAGGGTCCGCTGCAGGCACGGGAGAGAGTTCCTCCTTAAAGCGGCTGAGAGGCTTGCGTGGAGTGAAGGCAGAGTCAAGACCTCACAGCCATCTCAAGTTCGTTCATTTAAAAATGCATGTATTCATTCAAAATATATTTATTGAACATCTACTATGTTCCAGGGACTTTACTAGCCCCTGGAGATACACCAGAGAGCAAAAAATATGGTGCCTTTAGGGACCTTGTAGGGGTGACAGGTGTCTAGTAGGGGTGACAGATGTTTATCAAATGATTTATTTTCAAAGACAGAGGTCTCTGAGGAGCACTCAGTTCTGGGAGGGTGTATACCAGAGGGACTCAGCAGCCAGGGGTAGGGGGGATGAGGGAGGGCTTCCTGGAGAAAGAGACTTTTGAGTGCAGACCTGAAGGAAGAGTGTTTACCAGTGAAAGAAGGAGGGGTAATGAGGTGGGGAAGGGGGATGTGTGGCCCTCTTCCTGCTTCTTTCTTAAAGTCCTGCTAACACATAAGGGAGTGCCACCCTTGAGTGTCAGCCATTTACACTTGAGAATGAATGAGATTTTAATTCCTTTCTGAGAATACTTTGTTGAAAGGGAATGCAGAAAAAGCCTGGGGGGCGCTGAATGCTTTGGAGAAAAGCCATAAAGTGGCAGGATCGGGGAGTTGGACAGAAAAGGAAGACAAGGGCCTTGAGACAAACTTGTTTTGAATCTTGCAGCCACTGCCCCTCCCTCTCTCATGGCCTCTCTCCTCTCCCACGGGCTTGGAAGCTGGTGGGAAGAAGCTTGGCTTGGAGCCAGCCATGCCCAGTGTCTGCCTTTTTTGAAGCCAGAGGTGGCAGCTGCCTGTGCAACATGATCTACATGCCCGACCCTGCTCTGTGTCTCTCTGCCCGACCCTATTGCCAACAACCACTGGTTACTGCCTAGAACTCCTGCCATCAGCATCTCCAAGCCCAGGCTGGGAGTCCTAGGAGCTCTGTTCTTATTCGGGCTCTCTTCTTCTGACCTTGAGCACGTTCCTTCCATTCCCCAAATGTAAAGGCAGGGCTGGATTAGACTCCCCTGATGTCCCTGCAGCCCTAGCTGTCTAGTGTTTTTTCCTCATCACTGTTAACCTACTAAGGTCGCAAACTCAAAGTCGTGATCTGCAGACCCCCAGGAGGTCTGGGGGATGCCTGAGCACCTGGAACTCAGGCCGGGCCCTTCCCTGGTCTTCTGGCTGGCAGAAGCTATGGCCCAGGAGTTGGGAGGGGGAAGGGCACTGGAAGAGGCCCTCAGCCCCTGGTGACCCTTTAAATGCTGCCAAAATGACTCCTGCTCCCTAGATTGCTGCCTGCAGCTGTCAGACACGCGTCAAGGTCAGGGGTGTGCATCTGCCCCAGACACAGCAATAATGGCTTCTAATGGACTGTAAACAGGTGAAGTTTGCTGCAAAGACACTGCTGCTGCTGCCGCTGCCGCTGCTGCTCGAACAATAAAAGCACCTTTCTCCTTAACCCTCTCCTGGATTTTGATCCCGCTGTAACTACACTACCTGCAAACAGCGCCCTCTCCAAAGACATTGTTGCTTGGCAAGAGGCCATTTACACTTAACAACAGGTCAAGAGGGAGGGTATTATTACGTGCTCTTTACAGATGGGGAAACTGAGGCCCAGAGAGGGCGAGAGACTTGCCTGAGCTCACAGAGTTGTGATATGGGCATAGCCAGGACTATAACTTAAGGATTGTCCGGTCTACTAACCCCTACTCTACCCTGCTGCAGCCCACTAATTGGCCCGGGACTTCGCTGGGAGACGTAAGAAAGACAGATAAAAAGTGACCTTGGAGCCCACGGGTCTAGACAGAAAAGTGAGGACCTTTGAATCACATTGACTTGAATTTAGATCTTGATCTGCCTTTTAATTGCTGTGTGACCTTGGGCTCACTGATTAACCTCTCTGAGCCTCGGTTTCCTCATTTCTTAAAAGAGATCAGTAGGATGATCGTGAACATTGAAAGAAATCAGGTGCATGAAATGCCTGGCACAGGGGTCTCAATGAAGGTTAGTCCCCTCTCCTGCCCACCTCCCCTTGAGTGAATCTGAGGCGTTTGAGGCTTCCTAGAGGAGGTGATCTTAGCACTGGGGCTGCCAGATGAAAAGCAACGACCCAGGTCCCAAGGTCCACCCTCCTCTGGGAACTCTTGGGGGTGGTGTCCCCAAGGTCGTCATGCATCAGACAGGCAGAGAGTGGCCCCTCTCGCCCCCCACTCCCTCCCCCCTGCTCTGGGCTGGCGGGCAGCAGTGAAGACAGTAGCGAGGGCCATAAACAGGGCCAACGAGGAAGCCGTAACTCCAGCCTACGCGCGCCGGCCATTTCCCGTCACGCTGCTACGTTTAGTGCCGAGGCAGGGGAGGTTGGATGGCTCCTCCCGTGGGCCGTTTGTCCTGAGCCTGTTAGACGTCAGGTGGGGGTGGAGGGGTGAGAAGAGCGGAGTGCAAGGGCGAGTAGGGGAAGAGTGAGCGGACCTCACCCTGTCCCACCTACCCTGCGCCCCAGGAGGGGAGCTGCCTCCTCTCGCACCAGCCTCCCCCAGTGGACCCCAGAAGAGCGACCTTCAACCTCTGCTGTGGACCTGCGCCCACCCCAGGCTCACGTTCCTGCCCCCCTACTCCATCTCCCTCCAGAGCCCTCTCGCTGTCTGACACCCTTGATACTTCCTTTACTTATTTTTTTGTCTGTTTCTCCCCAGCAGACGCGTCCCCTCACCAGGCTCCTGCGGGGCTGAGATCTGTGTCTGTTTTGTTCCGGCTCTGTGTCCAGCACCTAGGACAGTGCCCAGACGTACATAGCAGGTGCTTTCAAATGTATGGCATGTGTTTGCCCACTCAGCCCCTCTTTGTCACCTCGTGCTTCAGTCAAAGCACGCTGATGCTAATAAGGGAACCTACCAGTTCTGGGCACTGGGTCAGATGTTGATGGGATCTAAGCGAGCCACACAACCCCCCCCACCGAAGCGGGGGAACCACGGGGAAGCGGCACGACAGAGGAGTGACGATTGCTGAGCAGCCCAGGATGCCTGGGCTCCCTTGCTGTGTGGCCTCGGGAGAGCTTCCTGTGCCCCTGAGCCCCTGCTTCTCAGTGTCACGTGGGGGTGGCCGAAGGGGGTGCACGGAGGCCGGGACGGCGGGCACTAGAACGTGCTTCAGCACAGCGTCACATCCTAGCAGCGTGCAGCGATGGCCGCCACCGCCGATCACCACTGCGCACAGCCCAGCCTGGACGCCAGGGCTCTGAGGAGGAAGAAGCCACGTGCTGCAGGGAGGCTTTCGGCCCCGTCCTGGGGTGGGGGAGCCCCGGAAGGGGTTTGAGCAGGGGTAGGGCATGGCCGACTCTGGGATTTAACCATCTGAGGTGGCTTGGAGGGCCACAGGGGCAGGGAAGCTTGCTCAAAGCAGGCGATGCTCCAGGTGGGAGGTGCTTAGACAGGATGTGGGCCAGCTGGGGGCCGGCAGCGGCTCTCAGACCCAGACACAGGCCACCTGGCTGCCTGCCCTGCCGTCCGCCCCTGACCCCCAGGATTCCAGGGGAGGGAAGGGGAAAGAAAACTCGGGCTGATGTCCCCTGCCCCTCCTGAAATATCTCTGGCTCCTAGAACCCCAACCATCCACCCAGCAGGTGGGAATCCCAGCTCCTCCCCCACAGCGGCATGACCTTGGGCAAGTCCCTCGCCCTTCTTGGCGTGCCCTTTATCTGAGACTCGGGGAAGGCTGAGGGAAGAACTCAGGCTCCCCTACTCTGCACCCGGCCCTGCTCACGGGGGAAGCGCCTCTCCTCCTGGGCAGCTGTGGGAATTGCAGGGGAAGCCTCCAGAAGGAGCCTGGTAGCCAGAGGGGGCTCCATCATCATCCTCCTGGCCTTTCCTCTGCCTCCTTTCCCCAGCACTCCCAGGAGGTCTGCTCTGTTTTATTATTATTATTATTATTATTTTTTTTTTTTTTTAGTGGAGACGGGGTCTCGCTCTTGCTCAGGCTGGTCTCGAACTCCTGAGCTCAAACAATCCGCCCGCCTCGGCGTCCCAGAGTGCTAGGATCACAGGCGTGAGCCGCCGCGCCCGGCCTGCTGTGTGTTCCTCCTGCTCTGGAGCACCGGCCAGGAGAGCTCTCACTCGGACAGGACCCCACGGCCCCGGCAGCTCCATCAGCCCGTCACCTTCCGTGCCGCTCTGTGCTAGAGGAGACTCGAGCTCCTTTGCAGGGATAAGGACACAGGTCCAGAGAAGTCAAGCAAGTCTCCCAAGGTCCCATAGGATTCGAACCCAGGACTATTGCGTCCAAGCCCAAAGTGTTTCCCCTTCTGCGTCGCCACCTTCCCAGGCAGGTGGGCTCCTGAGGGCAGGGCCGTCTTCTGTGACGGGATTCTCCAAACTGCCTCCCCCAAGTGTGCGCGTGGACAGGCGGAAGGTGCCACCAGGATCCGCCTGGGGTTCGTTCCTTGACACCACTACGTGGCATGTTCTGCACAGTCCTCACGGTGACGGACGCCATGGTCTGGCACGCGTTATCTCCGCTTTGCAGGTGCAGAACACGAGGCTCGGGGCCGGCCATCCGCAGAGGCGGGGAGCTGGGACGCGAGCCCGGCTGCCTGATTCCGCAGGCCCAGCTCTTCCTCTTCCCGTGGGTGGCTTCGTGTGGGCTCCCCGGACGCCGCGGTCAGTGGGAGGGGACGCGGGGCAGGTGCAGGCTGTGCACACAGGCCTGGTCTGGGTCGGGTCTCTGGCCGGGGTCAGGGTCTGAGCTAGACCAGCGTCCTTGGGTCACGGCCCAGCTGGCTTCTCCTTCTTCTTGTCCTTGGAGCCCTCTTCCCAGCCAGCTTCCTCACCAGCCTTCCTCTGACTTCTCCAAGCGCAGGACTGCCTCCTGGGCTGCCAACAGCTGCCCCCTGGGCTGCCAACGGCTGCCTCCTGTCACGCTGCGGGGCCCTCCCCTGGAACCTAGAGTGGAGCTTGGGGACGGAGTCCCATGAGGACCCAGCTCTGTGCAGCAGCCGCAGATCCAGCCAGAGCTTCTCCTAGTCCTGACCTGAACGTCTCTATGCTGTTCGCTCGGCCACACTGGCTCCTTGCAAGGCCGAGCGGGCAGGCAGGAGGGGGATGGAAAACAGTCAGCACCTGGTTTGGGCACAGTGAAGTTCAAATCCCACCCTCACTGTCCCCTTCCTAAGGGCCTTCAGAAAAGCCAGTTTACCTCTCTGAGCCCTGATTTTCTACTCAGCTGTTACATGGGGCCAATCCTCACTCAGGTAGTAATATGCCCATTTTACAGATTGGGACACTGAGAATCAGAGGAGGATTAAAGCGATGGAACCAGACAGTCTAGTTCCAGGGCCAGAGATGCTCTTGTCTTCTATCTTAAAACCACGTATCATGGCAACCTCATGGCCTGTGGAGTTGACCAACCTGGGTTTTCATCTCAGCTTCATAGTTCATTGGTTTTGTGGTCCAAGGTCCACTTTCCTTCTCTGAACCTCTGTTTCCTCACATAGGATCTCAAATCCCAGCTCTGCCCCTTTCTCATCCTGTGGCCTTGGGCAAGTCACTTCACCTCTTTGACTCTGTTTCTTTATTTGTAAAATGAGATAAAATACAAGCCATTCAGAACTGAAAAACAACGAAAGTATGTTATATCCAAAACAGCAGCAGGCAGACAAAATCATATTCAGAGGGAAATTTATAGTCTTCAATGCACTTGTGAGAAAGCAAGATTGATGAAAAATAAATTAAAATTTCAACTCAAGATACTAGAAATATTACAAAATAAATTAAAAGAAAATGGAAGGATTTGAAAAAGGTAAAAGCAGAAATTAATGAATCAGAAAATGAAAGTGAAGGCTAGTCATGGTGGCTGAGGCCTATAATCCCAGCACTTTGGGAGGTGAAGGTGGGAGGATCGCTTGAGGCCAGGAGTTCAAGGCTGCAGTGAGCTATTATGGTGCCACTGCATTCCAGCCTGGGTGATAGAGTGAGACCACATCGAAAGAAAGAAAGAAAGAAAGAAAGAAAGAAAGAAAGAAAGAAAGAAAGAAAGAAAGAAAGAAAGAAAGAAAGAGAGAGAGAGAGAGAGAGAGAGAAAGAGAGAGAGAAAGAAAGAAAGAAAGAGAGAGATGGAGATAATCCCTACACAGAGTTGTGGCAGGAATTAAGTAAGATCATTCATTTGCTCAAGAAAAATGCATAACACATACTATAATGTATGTCACACACTGTATTCCAGGCACTGTGGCAGGTACTAGGACTATAACAGTGAGCAAAACACAATCCTGCCCTGGTGGAGTTTTCAGTTTAAAGAGAGAGGCAGATACACAGGCAAATGCATACAATGTTCAGCGAAACCAGGGAGGAAGCAAACAGCATGGTGGGAGTCCAGCGAGGGGTGGTGGCCCATCCTGGGGAGCAGGGTCTCCTCCAGAAGGGGGTATGTCAGGTGGACATGACGGAGGAACAGGGCTGTTGTGCGTGTTCCTGGCCGTGAAAATAGTGCATACCAGAGTGTGATGCAAGAGAAGTCGTGCCAAAGTGGAGACGATGCAAGCACTCCTGACATTTGCCGAGCACTTCCCACAACACTGAGAGGAAAGGGACTATGATCATCTCCATTCTACAGCTGAGGAAATTGGGGGCAGAGAGGTTCATTAACTTGCCTGAGATGCTGCAGCAAGGAAAGTGTGCGCACCTTACAGGGAGGTGCAACCCCGGGCAGCAAGCATGAGGGGGAAGGGAAGTGAGGCCGAGAAGGAGAGAAGCAGATACAAAATGATCTGCTTCTGAGCTGGCCACAGAATGTATCTTTTTGAGCTAATGCAACTGGGGGCTGCGTCACCTGGGGTGGCAGATGCACAAGCCACGTGGAACCTTCATTCTTGTTTTTTTGGGACAGTCCGTTTGTCTGCAGCTCTTTCCTGTCTGTGGCTGTCATAGTTCCCAATTTGCTCCAAGGCGTGCTGTTACGTGGCCCCTCCAGGAAGCCACTAGGGAAGCCAGATCCTTGGCCCTGAGCATGGCGCTTTATCTCAACGCAAAAGCGGTGGAAAGAGCCAGAGCCTCCCTCAGATCGGCTTGGACCCGGGTGTCGGCTGCTGCAGCATGGCAGGCTTGATGGAGGCTGTGCTGAAAGTTGGCCCTCACTTGGGGGGAAACTGAGGCAGCTGGGCTGGAAGAGGAAGCAAGGGCAGAGGCTGGGCTCTCCACTGAGCAAGAGGGAACAGGTGGGGTAGGGCCAGTCTGGGAAGATGCACAAACCTGGTCTGGTGCACCGGTCTGTCTGGCTCCGGAACTTAATGCAGAGTGGCCAGAGCTGAGGCCGGGTGGGCGGCCGGGGCCTTCTTGACTGACGGCGACATGGAGCTTTCGCTATAGGACAGTGGGGAGACATGGGAGGATTCTCAGCACCGAGAACAACTGGGGAAAGCTAGATCCCACCGGCAGGAGGAGGCCCAGTGACTCCGACTGGAGGGAGTAGGGGCCGCCCCTCGCCACCCCCTGCACCCCCAGGTCCCGGGGCCAGCGGCTGGGCGCTACCCACGGCAACTGCCGCGCGCATCCTTCAGCGTGACATTGGGACATCTCCGGGGGAGTGGAGGGTGACGGAGCACCATCCCGGGCGGTAATGGCTCCAGCGCCGGGAGGAAAATGACATAAATAATATCCCATTAGAGGCGCCGAGCTGCTCTGCTGAGTGCCTTGTTTTGCTGGCAACATTATGGGCTTCATAAACAGACTCATTTATTTTCCAGCCCTCGCTCTGGCGGCGGCGGTGGGAGG
Organism: Mirza zaza; assembly: GCA_008750895.1. Taxonomy (NCBI): domain Eukaryota; kingdom Metazoa; phylum Chordata; class Mammalia; order Primates; family Cheirogaleidae; genus Mirza; species Mirza zaza. The sequence goes on along the minus strand of VSMD01140087.1, from coordinate 85,021 downwards.
TGCCCGAGAAGGTGACTGGGGCTGCAGAGGCCACCAGGGGCGGGAACAGCAGGGTCCACGCCTGGCCCTGGCTGCCGAGGCCGCCACAGTCCGCCCTCCAAGCCTCCGCTCGCACGCAGGGGCCTGCCTGCCCACGCCCACCTGCAGGCTCCAGCTCAGTCTTTAGAAACCACGCCGCTCTGGGGGGCCCAGCTCGCATGCGCCCTCTCCACACAGCCGTCCTAATTCCCCATTCTCCTGTGACCTTGAGTCCCCTTCAGCTCCAGCCAGGCAGCCTGGCATACCGGAGGGCATCCTGGGGCCAGCCAGATCTGGATTCAAATCCTGACCTGGCGATCAGAAGCCCGGTGACCTTGCCTAAGTCCCCGAACCTCTCCAAGCCTCGGTTTCCTCTTGCGAGAGGCAGGCACGATCGCGTCTCACAGGCTTGTCGTGAGAGGTTTCTTCTAGGCCTGCCTGGGACACAGTTGATTTCCATAAATAATTGCTCTTCTCGTCCCCTTTGCTTTGCACACAGAAATTTGGGTTCTCCTCTCCCCGAAGGGACAACTGATTTCCCTGCCTCTGTCCCTCCTGGAGTCCCGCCTTGGGCTTTGCGCGTGGCAGGCACGCCAGGCAGGCGTGAGGATGGAGCTAGAGGAATATGGGGCCCGGGTCTTGTCCCAGTTTGAATATCGATGAGCTGTGTGACTCAGGCAAGTTCCTTCCCCTCTCTGGGCCTCTCTTCCTCTAGGGTAAAACCAAAAGTTAAATAAAGAACACGTGGTCCCTCTCAGCTCCCCCTGCCAAGATCCCAGGCCGGTACTCCAGCCCTCCTCCGCCTGCGAGCAGACGGGTTCTACTTTTCAGGTCAGAGAGTCAGGCTAGGATCCTGCCCTGCTGTGTGGCCTTGGGCAAGGACTGAACACCTCTGAGTCTCAGTTTCTTTGTCTCCAAAATAGGAATAATAATGCTCGCTTTACAAGGCGGGTGTAATAATTTAGAGGAATTATTCACTCAGTGGTATTTATTGAGCACTTATTATGTGCCAGGTACTGCTCACTGCTGAGAACACAGTGGTGAGGAAGACCACGAGCCCTCTTCCTCTTCCCAGAGAGAGAGAGAGAGAAACCAGCCATCCCATAAATAACGGTGTCATTACCAACTGTGATATATGCTTTAAGGAAAAAATAAAATGGAACCCAGGGCCCTGGAACTATAGGGACTAGTGCTACTAATCAGGGAGGGCTTCCCAGAGGAGGTGGCACACGAGCCGACATCTTTTTGTGATTATCTATTGCTCACAATAAAGGAACCTAGTGGCTTGAAACTACAACACTTTGTCCGTTGCTCATGATTTGTGTGGATCAAGGATTCTGAAGGGCTCTGGTTAGCGGCTCTGACTCGGGGTCGGGCAGACGGTGGCTGGGGCTGGAGCAGCAGGGAGCTCTCTGTCCTCTCTGCTGGTGGCCCTGGGCGTCTGCATGTGGCCTTCTGCAGAGGATAGCTCCCTCAGGACAGTGACGTGGTGGCTCAGGGGTCCAGAGCCAGTGACCTTGACCTCACCTCAGAAGCATCCAGTGTCACTGATGCTGCACCCTATTGGTTACGCCCAAGTCATCGCCCGCCCCAAACAAGGGGAAGGGACGTGGGCCCCCCGTCCCTCCGGGAGGGGTGTCACGGTCTCATTTTATGAAGACCATGCAGGCTGAGGGATGTTTTTGTGACTGCCTTTGGGAAATACCTTCTGCCCTGGATCTGTAGGGTGAGCAGGAGTTAAATCAGGGGAGAAGGGAGAGGAGAGCGTCCCAGGTAGAGGGACAGCTGGTGCAAAGGCCCCGAAAACGTCTGGCTTAGTGCTGAGGAAGCGCTTGGGGACACAGTGGGGAGGAGGATGAAAACCCACGACGGTCGAGCTTGCGTTCCAGTGGGAGAGTCAGACGGTAAACACATACGCAAATAAACGAACCACGTGACTCCGGGTTGCAACCGTGCCGGGAAGGGAATACACTGGGTGCTGTGACAGTGTGATTGGGTGCTGGGGTATTATTTCAGGCCGGCAAGACCTTTCTGAGGAGGCGACAATTGAGCTGAGATCCGTGGGTGACCGGGAGCTGGACAGTCACGCAAAGGACTGGGGAAGGGTGTTCCTGTCTGAGGGAACAGCATGTGCAAAGGCCAAGAGGTAGGAAAGGGCTTCGCGGTGTGGCTGGGACTTGTCGAGCAAGTGGGCAAACAGGTCAGATGGACAGGGCGGGAGAGGCCCGATTTGCAGGACCCCGGCAAGGAGCTTGGATTTCTAAGTGTGACAGGAAGCCATCGGGGGTTTAAGCATGGGCATGGGTGAGCAACGAGATCTCCTTTTGTAATAAAGACCCTTCCAGCTGCTGTGGCACGGAATTCTGGGTATGTCTGACTTCTGCTCCTGGTGGTACCATGAATGTGCTGTGTGACCATGGGCTAGTCACTTAACCTCTCTGAGCTGTAAAATGAGAAGAATGGCGTGTAGGGGGCAGGAAAGGAAGTAGGGAGCCCAGGGAGGAGGCTGGAGCATCATCCAGGCAGTGATGAGGGTGGCCTGAACCAGAGTGGTTGCAGCGGAGATGTTGGTGAGAAAAAGACAGGATCATGACAGACTGGGAGATAGAACTGATAGAACCTAGCGATTGGATATGGAGCATGAAGAGAGGAAGAAAAATGTGACCCCTAGGTTTCTGGCAAAGTCCAATCTCATTTTACAGTTCAGAGAGGTTAAGTGGCTAGCCCATGGTCACACAGCACATCTGTGGCACCACTAGGAGCAGAAACCAGGCATCAGGCTCAGAATTCAGTGCCACCCTCTGGGCCAATCCTGGGTCTAGGAGCGCTGCTGCCATTGGGTTCTCGGCCCTCCTCTCTGCGTCTCCCCCACCCATAACCTCCCTTCTTTCCTCCTGGGACGCTGGCGGCTCGGGCTGATGCGGGCCTAGCAGGTATGCCTCGCCAAGCTGTCGGCGTGATGAACAGCTTCCCTTGGCTGAGCAGATAACGGTACACATACAGGTCAGGGGGGGCCCGTGTAGCCCATCCATCAGGCCCGAGAGTGGGCGGGGGCCGGCACACCCTCGTGCCTGTTATCTGCCACGAGTGTGTTTTCCCCCAAGGTTAACAGGGAGAGTGACGGCCCGGCTCTGACATCAGCAGCCCCCCCCCCCCCTGGCCTTCCCAGGAGCCGGGCCCGGTGTGCAGACGCTCACAGCCGCAGAACTGCATGCTGCTCCAGCCTTGAGCACTGAATCTTCGAGACTTGGCTGTGCAGAATCCTCAATTCTTTGGGGTAGGATTGTGCAGTGGTTAAAAACATGGGCTCTGGATCCGGCCCAGCTGCGTGGGTTCAAATCCCAGTTCTGCCACTTCCTAGCTGTGTTATCTAAAGAAAACAACTTAACATCTCTGTGCTTCATGACGAGGATGGTAATTATATCTACATCCTGGGTGGCTGTGGAGACTCAAGGAGCTAATCTTTGCGAAGCAGTCGGAACAATGCCTGGCACATAGTCTATTGTTCATACTGGTAGAAATATAGAGTTCTTAAAGACACGGAGTCTTAAATTCTAAGTCTTAGAGACACAGAACCTTAAAACTCTTGAATCTTCCTAGGGCCACAGACTTTTGGAATCTTGTTGTTCGTACCTGCAGTGGGAGCACTGAGGCATGGCTTAGCAGGGCTCTAACTCCATCATAGCCCCATCCCTTCCTCCCCATTGCTTTTGCATGGATAACTGCTGGTTTCTCAGTCTTATGCAAAGTGTTCTGCAAATAGAGCATCAAGCCCACCATCCAGCCTGTTTGTTGTCCCCACATACAAATTCTCGAGCATCCACTGCACAGCACCTCACTGTCTCTATATCCTCACTGTCTAACTATCCACCCAGTCCGTCTGTCCATCCATCCATCCATCCATCCATCCATCCACCTATTCCATCCATCACTTCCTCACATCCGTCAATCAACCTGCTGTCTCTCCATCTATATACATTCTCTCATTCCCCACTCATCCACTCATCCATCCGTTCTTCCATCTAGCCATTCTTCCATCCACTTATTGATCCATACTCCCATCACTCATCTATCCATCCACTCATATGTGTCCATCCCTCCTCCCTCCCATCAAAATCTATTGATATCTATCCTCTCTTTTCTCCCTCCTCTCTCCCTTCCTCCCTTCCTTCCTTCCTCCTTCCTTTTATTTTCTTATCCATCTATCCGTCTATCTATCCTTCCACCCAACACTCATTAAACATCTATTGCATACAAAATCCTGGGTTGGGCTACAGAAAGGGGTATGTTCCTTCGTTCCAGTTTCTACCTTCCCTGAGCTTCCAGTCCAGCAGGCCGGAGAAGACACCGACACAAACCAGCCAGCACAAGATCGGCCGTGTTCAGCAGAGAGAACACAGCGTGCAGCGACAGAAAGAGAATCCTCCTTCCTGCCGGGGCTTCTGGGGCAGCTTCACAGGAGAGGTGGTGTTTGATTGGGATCTGGAAAGACTTTGTCTTGATGACAAGTGGCTACGTGTTCCAGGGGACTGGGAGGAGGAAAAGTTCGGGGAGCCTTAAACACCCCAGCTGGGTGTCCCGCTGGGTGACCTACTTGCACTCCTCCAGGGCCGAGCAGCTCACTACTAGACAAGGAAAACGGCCTCGAGAACTCCGTCGTGCTCCAGGAGTGTAAAGGCGCAGAGGGCTCTCCTCGGTTTCTGACTCCCAGGGACTGTCTGTTACTGTTAGCTGGGGGTGGGGCAGCACTCTGGCCCCCGTGTGTCACATCCCATTTATTAATCGTATGACCTGGGACTGGTTACTTCACCTCCTTCTGACTCAATTTCCTTATCTATAAGATGGTGATAGCAATCACAGCACCTCTTATAGGACTGCTACAAGGATTAAATGAGCTAATGCACGCATGATGCTCCATAAGTGTGTGTTAAGCAGCTGCTGTGACCGTCATAGTTTAGGAGATTGTATCAGTCAGGGCTGCTCCGGGCCGCTCACCAGGGAGCGTGGGGCAGGGCAACAGTCGCAGTAGTTCGGACGGGTTGAAAGTGCAGACACTGAGAGTTGAGCAACAGCAGGAAGACATGACAGACTGCGTCCACCAAGGCGGCACTCCCAAGCCATCGTCTACAGCCTAGCGAGCGCTGCAGCACGCGGACAGGCTGCGGGGGAAAGAACACGAAGACCCGAGGGACACAGAGAGAAAGTGATGTGACAAGAGCCCAGGAGCCGGGGCTGCCTAGAAGGAGCTGGAAGCACAGAGCGAGGGACCATCTGTAGGACCGGGAACCGCGGAGCAGATGCAGCTACTGTGGGTGGGGCTCTGAGTTGAGAGAGCAGAAAGAAGACCCCGGCTTCCTGCTCTTTCCTGCCCTCCACGAGCTGGCATCTGGGAGGCAGATCAGAGACCACGCGGCCTGCTCTTACAGCGCAGGGCCCGGAACACCGTGTCACAGCGAATGTCCCTCTAGATTCTGCCCTGCAGGATACTTCTCGGAAGGTTCTTAGGCAAATCGGTTTGGAAATGCTACGTGCAAGAACTCCCTCCTGCAGATCTGCCGGGCACGTTACCACGTTGCAGATAAGCAGCAGCGTAGTAGTTAAAAGCCCAGACTCTGTAGCCGGACTAGAGCCTCTCAACTACCAAGTGGGGATAGTAACAATATGTAGGTCACATTTATTCATTCATTAATTTGTTCATCGACCGAGTATACACAGCGTGTCAGGCTCGGGGCATACACAGGTGAAGGAGACACACACGGTGCCTGTCCCCAAGAAGCCTACATTCTGGTGGAACAGAACCCAGTGAGCTCATGAACGTAAAGTGCTTAGCACAGTGCCTGGCACGTAGTAAATGCACAAGAAACGTCACCTTTAGAGGCTCTGAGAAGTGACGCAACACTTAGCCACCTCTAACCCAGGGCTTTCCAAACATACTTGGCCATGAAGTCTCCCTCTCCCCCGCCCCCCTGCAGTACCTGCAGCATTCGTTGGCCCGTAGAAGATGCCTTAAAATGCTAGGTGGGTGGATATCATCTGTACACACACTCACAGAGACACGGAAAGATGCAAATATCAACTACTCTCGGTAGATAGTGAAATATTCATAGAGCTGTTAGAAAATGAGAATAGCTCATGTCTTGTTTCACTTTAGAATGACCACATTTTGTGTAAATCTTGTCTCGCAATGGAGTTCACTTTGATGAGTTCTCTCTGCACACTGTGGGGGTCATTAATTCACTCATCTGCTCAACAAGCATTTATGGCCGCTCCCTCCATTCAGAACTGTGTGCTTGGCACTGGGGACGCAGAGCTCTCTGGCCTGTGAAGAGATCGCATAATGCAACGCACAGGATCAGGACACGGCCCGTGCATTGTGGCAGCTTGTAACCACCGGGGAAGGCTTCCAGGAAGAGGTGACACCTGAATTGAGTCTTAAAAGGTGACTAGTTTAGCCAGGGACCAGCGTGGTCTTGGCCCTGACTCCTTGGGGACAGAGTCGATCAGAGGCCCAAGAAGGGGGAAGATGTGAACTAAGATGCTCCGGCCCCCAGCGGTCACCTCTCCACTTGTGTTGGGGGCTGAGGGCCATGGGAGGAGCACTGGGCTGGGAGTCACACAAGCCCTGGGAGCAAGCCCAGCCCGGTCCCCCAACCCACCCCATGCACTAGCACATGACCTTGAGTACTTCGCTCCTCCTCTCTGAGCCTCAGCTTTCTCGTTGGTAAACTGGGGATAGTTGTGAAGAACAAGGGAGACGACAGATGAGGAAGTGCTTTGTAAACTGTTAAGTGCTTTGTAAACTGCTGAGCGCTGTGTACACTGTAAAGCCCTATGTTATATGCAACACATTAGCTGCATGTCTTAGCTCAGGGGCCTGCTCACGATAGGGGCAGAAAGAATTGTAGAACCAAATTATTCTGCCACCTTTTGAGCTCTGTTCCTGTGGCTCTTGAAATCGTTTTGGTCTTCCCGAGGTCCCTTATTAATATGCCAACACTCTGAGAGGTGTTAATCCTTATTAGCTAATACCTTAGTGCTGGCACTTTCATTAGCAGTTAACACCTTTAGTTAGCAGCTAACTCCTTAACAGGAATCAGCTGGCATTCAGCTGCGAGAACCTTCAGGACTGGAGCCAGGAAGGACTCCTGGTGGTCCCAGGGCATGAAGGGGAGAAGGGGGCTCTGAGAGAAGAAAAGATTGGCCGGGAGAGACGTCTGTGACACAGCTATTTTGCCACAGGAAAATTCCATCGCCTTTCTGCTAGACTGGGCCAGCGGGGACCAGCGCCTTGAATCATCCCTACCATCTTCCCCAGCGCAGAGGCCTTGGGCAAACTGCTTAGCCATTATGAGCCTCAGTTTCTTCCTCTATTAAATGGGGACACTCAGTCATCCCTCCTGGGGTCACCATGGCTAATGCCCTGCTTCTCAAACTTGCTGCGTATTTGTGGGTAGCATATAGAGAGTCTTCACTTCCGCAGTGACGCGTTTGTATCTGTCAGCTTAAATAAAGTTATGCCGTGGTAACCAATGACCTTCTCTCCAGTCCCAGTGGCTTTCAGCAATGAGGGTTTATCCTCTGCTGTGCTACATGCCCATCACAGGTCTGCTGCGAGTCTGCCCCGTGTCATCACTCTGAGAACCAAGCTGAAGGGGCGGCACCAGCGTAGAACACGCTGCTTACGTGGCAGCAGACGGGACAACGGCAGAACCACAGGATGGCTCTTAAAGCTCCCGTTCCGAAGTGGCATACGACAGTTCTGCTCACGTGTCCTTGGCCAAAGCAAGTCACACCACCAAATCTGATGGCAGTGCGTGAGGTGGAAAGTATAATGCTTTGCAGAGAAGCAGCCAGTAAGGAGGGGTGATGAGTGTTTTTGAATAGTAATGCAATCCAGTGCAGTGTTTATTTTGATGTGTATTAGAAAAATAAGGCTGGGCACGGTGGCTCACGCCTGTAATCCCAGCACTCTGGGAGGCTGAGGGGGGAGGATCACTTGAGGCCAGGAATTCAAGACCAGCCTGAGTACAAGTGAGACCTGGTCTCTACAAAAAAAATAGAAAAACCCAGGTGGGTGTGGTGGTGTGCACCTGTAGTCCCAGCTACTTGGGAGGCTGAGGCAGGAGGATTGCCTAAGCCCAGGAGTTTGAGGCTGCAGTGAACTATGATGACGCCCTGCACTCTAGCCCTGGCAACAGAGCAAGACCCTGTCTCAAAAAAAAAACGGAAAAAAAAAAAGAAAAATATGTAACTATGCATTTGTAAATATATACATATATATATAGAGAGAGAAAGAATGATAAAGAGAATGAGGCAAAATGTATACAACTGGCAGGTCTGGGTAAAGCAGTGTGTAGATGTTCTCTGCAACTTTCCTATAGAGTTTGAAATCATGTTGCAACAAAAAATTCCATATATATATTATAACATATCTAACCACGATGCCATGGATCTGTCTGCTTAAGGTAAGGCAGATGTAGAGAGACTAAAAACTAGTCGAACCAATTTAAAGAATATTAAGTAACGGTAGCCGGGCAGGACGTTTGGGGAAGGAGGACTTGAAGGAGAGGTGGCTGTGGCACCGACGAGGTGCTTGGTGTTCCTCACACCCCGCCGGGCGGTCTGGCTGGCAGCCCCCTCCTCGTTCATTCATCCTGCCCCTAGTTGTTGAGCACCCGTGTGCCAGGCCCCCGAGGGAAACTGAGGCTGCGTACAACAGTGAATAACACAGACACAGGCCCTCTCTCGAGCAGCTCCCAGACTCATGAAGGTGTCAGAGTAGAAAGACACGTGGCCAGTGGCCCAGGAAGCCCAGCGCCAGCTGGAGATGTCAGCGTAGGGAGAGGCTGGCTGTCTAGCAGCTTCCCGCGGGCAGTCGGCATGGGGCGAGCCACCTCACGCCCTGTGCTTCTCGGTTTCCTAACAAGGATCACGCATGTCCCTGGGTCTACAGGACAGTGTCCTGTGTGGGCGTGGGGGTGGGGAGCAGATAGGCAAAGTCACGAGTATACCCTGCACACCTTCCTGGAACGCTTATTTGACGCTAAGTTTTGTTGTCATGGGCATTGGAGAACCTATGATTTTTATATTAAAAACAGCAGAAGGACTGGGAAGGGGCATGAGAGAATTTTTTAGAAGGATAAAAATGTCTGTTTTCTTGACCATGGCTACATAGGTGTATACATTTCAAAACTCATCAAAATGCACACTTAAAATGGGTGCATTTTATCATGTGTAAATTACAGCTTAATAAAGTAGATTTATATAAAAATAATAAAAAAGAAAGGAGTATGAAAATTAGGCATTTATTTTGGAGAGACTCAGAGAGGTCGACTAAGTTGCCCAAGATCACAAAGCTACCGTGGGAGGAGCTCTGCCAGCCTCCGGGGCTGGTGCGTTTGCTAGACGAATGCCCGCCTGTCATTCACTCACATGGCCACGAGCAGCCTCTAGTTTGAAAAGCAACAGTCTCACCCAGTACAAGATCTAGCCCGGCCATACAGAGTTCAGACTTACAAGGTAATTACGTGGCTCTAGAGCTCTGCCTCCTTCCTGCCCTGCTGCCCAACACACAGATGGCCTGTCTTAGACTTTAGTTGACCCCTGTCCCCTTGAGGGTCACTCTGGAAACTTCCATCTATTCTTGCGCCAGTCAAGCCTCCCTCTCCGTCTTCCCCTCCCTCGCCCTCTCTCTCCTTCCTCCTGCCCTGGCCATGGGGTTTCTGAGGCTCTGCCACCTTGTCACGCCCCAGCTAAATGTCTTTGTGTTGTCCTTTCTATTCGTTCTTCAACAGTCTAGGGGCTAGGAGAGGGTCCTTTGATCTGGGTGGGAGGCAGGGACCAGTTTAGAGGATTTACAACTGACTCACTTTATAGATGAAGAAAGAAGGCTCAGAGAGGTTCAGGACCTGCCTACGGTCACACAGTAGGGTTAGAGCCTGAACCCACCCAGCGCTGTCTCATTCCAGACCCTGGGCCCTTACCAGGGAAGACAGGAGGAGGCTAAGTTATGGGGCTGGGGAAAGGGGGGAGGCAGAGGAGGTGAGCAGTCCCTTTCAAGCTCCCCCCACTCCAGAACCAGCCCTGCTCTGTCAATAGCTGAGCAAACCCCAGTCCCCGAAGGGACAGGGCTGCCAGGGCCTCTTGCCGACTGACTGCAGACCACATTTTTCTTAATCTAAATTGAAAACCGCTCAAGTAGAAAAATCATTTCACTGCTTCATCTCAGAAAAAGGGGAAAAAGAAGGGAAGAGGGAGGGGTCGGGTGGCGGTGGGCAAGGGGGACGCCAGAGAAGAAAGGCTGTGGCTGTGGAGGGCCAGGTCCCTGCTGCCCTGAGCTGGGCATTGGCTGTGCCCCAGCCCTGCCCCCTCTGGCTGCCCCAGTCCCAGGCCGGGAGGGGCGGGGCCGCCTGGCTGCTGCTGCAGTTGGTCGTCTGTCCCGGGCGCTCAGCTGTGCACCAGGTGGACCCTCAGCGGGCCAGTCCGGCTCCTCCCGGGACAATGCAACACTGTCAGAGGTAGCTCCTGTCCTTAAGGTGCTTCCAGTTGCTCCCCTGCCCCACTTCCTCTTGCATTCATTCCTTCCTGCGACAAATATTTATTGACCATCTACCACTGCCTAGCACTGTTCCAGGTGCTGGGAATATGAAAATAGCCCTTGCCCTCCTGGAATGCACTGTCTGGTAGGGAAGGCAGATGATCAAACAAATAGAGAACAACAAACCGAATTCAGCTCCGAAGGCACGGGAGGAGTGGGACGAGCGACTATTCTACAGGCGGGGTGGGAAATGTGCTGCAGGCTGGGCAGTCAGGGAGGGCCTCCTGGAGGAAATGCTGTTTGAGCAAAGACACCAAGAGTAGGCAGGAGTTATCCAGGCAAAGGCAGAGGTCGGGTCAATGATGGGAGTGGGATAGCACCCTCAGGACAGAGGGACGTCCTGGAGAGGGCAGTCCCTTAAGCCAGGCTGATCAGGTTCAAATCCCAGTTCTGCCAGGAGCCAGATGTGTGATCTTGGACAAGCTGCTAAGCTCTCTTGCGTCTCAATTTCCACATTTGCAAACATAGCATGAGTATGAGGATTAAGTGGGTTTCCATACGTAATAGGTTTAGAATGGTGCCTGGCACCGGATGTTTAAGCACGCAGACAAAAAGCCCCAGCTTGTGCAAAGGCCCCAGGGCAGGGAACGATAAAGCCAGTTGTGGAAGAAAGGTCTGTGAACAAGCTTTACCCCCTGGGCAAACACAAACTGGGTACATGCCAGGGAAATTGATGGTGTGCCGCAGAAAGAACGCACGCTGAAACTCCATGTCTGCCAGGTAATCATAGCACATCTGGGCTGGCACCTCTCTTCACGTAATCCCCACAACCAGGGGGAGTAGACGTGGATATTCCCACTTTACAGATGAGCAAACTGAGGCCCAGAGAGGCCAAATGACTAATCCTAAGTCACACAGCTGGAGTTGAGCCCAGGTTTGCTAACTCTGGAGCCCAAGCACCTTACCACGGTGCTCTGCTGCCTCAATCCTGGAACGTGACAGAAACGGCATCTGTGTTTGACTGTTGAGCACACGCTGTGTGTTGGATCCTGGGCAAGTCATGCCACGCAGGAAGCAATTGGTCGGATGCAGCTTAGGCAAGGCAGTCATCTAAACTGAGTCACTTTGGGCTGTGAAAGGTGCACTCTTGATACCAGGACAGCAGGTGTAAACTGGGCCCTAGGGTCGCCCCAAGCATAGGGGCAGGTGATTCAGAGCATGGGGTCAGGTAGACCTGGCTGGCTTAGTGCCTGGGGAAGGAACTTAACTTCTTTGACCCTCAGTTTCCCCATGTAATAGTAATACTACCTAAGTCCTGGGGTTGTGAGGATTCGATGAGGCAGTGGAGGACAGCACTGAGCGCAGTGCCTGGCGGGGCGCAGCCTTCCGTGAATGCTAGACGCTGCTGTGGACGATGCGATCAGTGCAGTTCTCTTTCTGTCTCTGCCTCCATCTCTGCACTTCTCAGGGTTTCCCATCCATTCTCCCTGCCGCTTGGGGAACCGAGGTCTGGTCTGATTTGCTCTGCGTCCTTGGGCAGATCCCTTCCAGTCTCTGGGCCTGCTCTCCCCGTGCAGCTAGAACGCACTGCCAAGGCTGCTGGGGTCCTGCCTGTCCCCCCTTCCTCGCGTGTGGCTGGCCTTCCTGCCCTGCCACCCATCCCCAGGCTCATTTTACAGGTCAGTTGCCTTTAATGAGTGGGACTCTGAGCCTTTTTCCTTGCAAAATGGAAACTGCAGGTTCATCAAAATCTCATTAACCTCCATTCTCCCAGTGGCCCTGCGGGGGTCTGGCCTGTCGCAGGCTGGGGGCGCTACCTCCCAGCGGGCCAGGGGCCGGGTCTGTCCGGGGCTGGGGGTGGGTAGGGCTACTGGTGTGCCAGCTCCAGATAATATTCAGGCCACAGCGCCCAGCCCAGCAAGCCCTGGCCACCCGGGGGTCAGAGGAGAGAGGGGGCCTTCAGCACTTTAATTTGAAAACTTGCCAGGGGACCGTGGGGCGTCGGGAGCAGAGGAGGACAGCTGGCTTCAAATGAATTAATACTTCACTGTAGCTGGCAATTTTCTCCACTTTCATGTCGCCTGGCTCTTTCTTCTCGCATTTTTTTTTCTTACTTGGAGGGATAATATGATCCACCACCGTCTCCTCCAACATGACCCTAATTTTTAGGGTGGGACTTGTCTGAGCCCGGCTCTGGGCGAACCAGCACTCACTCACTAGCCCTGATCATGAGAGTGGTCTCCAGGGGAGCTTGGGAGCAGGGGTTCACCTGGGGGGTCTGGGGTCCCCCGAGAGCTGTGGTGCCTTGGACAGGTTGCTTAAGCTCTCTTAGCCCCGCTTTCCTCACCTACGCTGAGAATAAAATGAGATAATGCATTTGGTGCCTTGCAACCACTTTGGAAAACAGGGTGGTGCTCTCTTTTAATGTTTAATGGTCACTTATCATTTATTCAAGAGAAATTAAAAAAAATATGCCTACCAAAGACCTGTATGCAAATGTTTATAACAGCTTTATACATAATTGCCCCAAAGGTCCATCAGTTGGGGTATGGATAAATAAATCATGGTACATCAATGCATTGGAATACCACATGGCAGTGAAAGAAACAAACAATGGGTATCCACAGGACATGGATGTATCTCAAAAACATTCTGCTAAGTGAAAAAAAAAGCAGACCCAAATGGCCAAATACTAGGTGATTCCATTTAGTGACAGTCTGGAAAAAGTCAAATGATAGGCACAGAAATCAAATCAGCAGTTGCCCGGGCCTAGGACTGGGGCAAGAGAATGATTGCAAAGGGGCCCAAGGCGGCTTTCTGGGGTGACAGAAATGTCCATATCTTGATTGTGGTAGTGAATATACTGGCGTATGTGCCTTTCAAAACTCGCACAGCTGAATATTTTAAAAGGGTGAATTTTATTGTATGGAAATTATACCTCAATAAACCTTACTTTAAAAAATAATATTAGACGATTTTAAAATTTATTTTGGTTTCTTTTTATTGAGGTATGACATACAAATAGTATACCGCACTGTAAACAGCCCTAATCGTATGCAGTCATCTTTACTACACCATGAAGAGCCCCGACCTTACGTGCACGACTTCGTGCATTCTCGTGCGTCCCACCCCAGATCAATGTATTCATATGAAACACTTCCAGGCCGCCTAACTCCCTCATTCTCCCCTCCAAGGCCACAGCCCTCCAAGGTAACCACTGTTTTGACATCTCTCGCCACAGGTTAGTTTTGTGAGATGATCTGGTTGCCCAGGTCCCATAGCAATCCTGGCTGAGCTGGAGCCTGTCACCCACTGCTTACCCCCTTTCCCACCCCCCGAGGCCAGTGGAGCCTGCTTTTGGCTCTCACCCATTTTCCTGTCATTGTCATTGTTAGAGTATAACCTACCATAAAATCTGGGGTGCACAGTTCAGTGGGTGTTTACTTAAGCACACGTCAGCAGAACACCTACCTAGGTCAAGACACAGAACATTCCTAGCACCTTAGAAACCTTCTCATGACGGACCCCTTCTAGTCAATTCCCCCCACCTCCCAAGGCAAACCATGACTCTCATTTTTGACCCTAGCTTGGCATGGCTTGTTTTTGACCTTATAAATGGACTTACAAATGTTTTGAACATATAAACTTATATGTTCTGAAGATATAAATGGTCTCATCCAGTATGATCTCTTGTGTCTGACTTCTCCCACTCAACACAAAATCTGGACAGTCATCACGTTGCGCGCAGCAGTAGCTTGTTCTTTTCTTGCCACATTATATTACCGCGTATGCTCGTGTCACAGGTTGCGTACGTCCATGCTGTGGATGGGTGTTTGAGTTGTTTCCAGGTTTGGGCAATTGTCAATAAAGCTTCTGTGAACATTCTTTTGGTAGACACTTATTTTTGTTGGGTACATACCCAGGTTGGAATGGGTGGGTCACTGAGTGGGTGGGCATGTAGTTAGCTTCCTAAATGGTGGTACTTCAGGCATTTTAGGGACCTGGCAGCCTGAAGGTTCAGCACGGACTCCCCTGCAGCCCCCAGCCTTGCTGAGATTGAGTAAGTCACCACGGCTGCTCTCCGGGCAGGCACTGGGACCCTGAGCCACCTTGCTCCATTAGCAATCGTGGCAGGGAGAAGGGGCCAAGCGAGGGGCAGTGCGGACCTGTCTGCGGGGAGGCTGGCAGGCTTGCTGAGCCCAGCAAAGGTTAGGCCGCCTTGCATTTTCTCCTTCAATGATCTCAGCTCTTAGGGGCAATTAGCCTTCAGCGAAGCAGGGAGCTCAGAATACTAACCAGATTGGCCTATTCTGGGGGGCATTTTTCACCTTCCACCTGGCCCGAGGCCCTGTCTTGCAGGTAGGGCACCCAGCAGAAGGCCCCGGGAGGAGCATCGTCTGCTATTGCCCCTGTGCATTTTGTTAGCGTTCTAGGTCACCAGACGCTCTTTGGTAGGGTACAGCACCTGGTGTCACTCTGCTGTCGCATGCCTCCTGGGACAGGATACTTATCACCGCTCCTGGCTGCTGCTTGCTTCTCCAGGCAGCTCTGCCCGTCACACAGTGCTTCTTTGTTCACTGTGCTGTTGTTTGTGTCAGCCCCGAACTGAAAATAAGCTAGAAGTCCGTTGGAAGGGGACTGATGAAGTAAATGACACATGTTACATCCTATTAAGTATGTAATGGATACTGTGAAGCTGTCGTGCACAAGAATAAGACATATTAATGTCATGTACCCCTGATGTGACACCCTGAGATGGTTATAATATCGCACTTGTGTTATTCTCGCCCAAAATGCATGACCTCAATCTAATCGTGAGAAGATATCAGACAAACCTCAAATCGATGGACAGTCTACAAATGAACTGACCAATACTTTTCAAAAGCATCAAGGTCATGAAAGAGAAGGAAAGTCTGAGGAATTATCACCAGATTAGAGGAGACCAAGGAGACCTGACCCTGAAATGCAACGTGGGATCCTGGATTGGCTCCGGAATAGAAAAAGGACATTCGTGGGAGAAACAAGCAAAATTCGAATGAGATCTGAAGATTACTTAGTGACATTGTACCAATGTTATGGCTTCAGTAAATATTCTTCAGTTATGTAACATGTTGACATTAGGAGGAGCTGGGTGAGGGATACATGGGAGCTCTCTGTACCATCTTTTGCAGCTTTTCTGCAAATTTATTTCAAAATATTATTATTAAAATATTATTTCAAAATAAAAAGTTTAAAGCAAAGATGATGGTATAGATCAGGACTTCTTCCTCTTTTTTTTTTTTTTTTTTTTGAGACAGGGTCTTGCTCTGTCACCCAGGTTAGAGTGCAATGGTGCAATTCCTTGCTCAAGCAGTCCTCCCTCCTCAGCCTCCGAGTAGCTAGGACCAAAAGTGTTACCACCAAGCCTGGTTAATTTTTCTTTTTTAGTTTTTTAAGAGATGGGGTCTTGCTATGTTGCCCAGGCTGGTTTTGAACTTCTGGTCTCAAGTGATCCTTCTGCCTCGGCCTTCCAAAGTGCTGCGATTACAGGTGTGAGCCACCACACATGGCCTAGATCAGGACTTCTTAATAGTCTCTGTGCCATGGACCTTTTAGGTGAGGACCATGGACCCTTTCTCACAATAATGGTTTTAAACACATAAAATAAGATGTTGAAGATTTCCAAGAAGACCAATTATCCTAAAATACAGTTATCAAATATTTTAAAATTTCTGATATAGAAATATACATGCTTCTTTAGTAACATATTCACTAACAAGATGTAGCAGCGGGTGTAATAACCACTGTAATTTCAAAGCAGTGATGAGCGTGAACAGTATTTCGAGATAGCTGCAATAATGGAATTTGTTCCTAAAATATCTACGATCACTACGGTGGTGAAGTCACAGATGCTGCGGTTGCTACTCCGGCTGGCTGCCCACATTCACGGGGAAGGAAATGAGAAATTTCAGTTAGAGGTTAGTGAAAATAAGGATATAATTTTTTCCCATTCAAGTTCATGGGCCCCTGAATTCTATTTGCAGTCTGGCAGTGTCTATCACATCCTGATGTAAATGTATATTTATTGAACTGGAAAGAAGATCATAATATATTAGTAATGTAGGAAAGCAAGTTATCAAGCAATGTGTACAGTAAGATCCCATTTTTGTAAATTTAAAATGTCTGTGTGTGTGTGTGTGTGTGCACTGTGTGTTCATTCGACAAGCACCCCACGGTTGCCTACCTTGAGCCAGACTCTTGAGAATTTAGCCATGAAAAAGACAGACATGGTTTTTACCTTCTCAGAGAGGGACAGCTAGAACCAATAACTTGCAACACAATAGGGAGGGACTATTTGTTTCTTCTTCCTCTTGCTTATCTGTATTGTCTAATTTTTCACAAATACGTATTTGGAGCAAAATATATTTTAAAACGAAAAAGAAAGTTCATCTGCATCCCACGCTTAAACTTGCCTGTAGGTAACATCTCCCCCATTATCCCTAGATCTGCCCTCTTGTACCCCCCAAAACACAGCCCCACTTTGGCGCCTCACAGTGGCCATTAGGGACAGGCAGATGGTGAATCAGGAAGGCAGGCCCTCCTTTCTCCATCCAAGTGGACCACCCCAGGTCCCTCGACGGTTCCTCACCCAACATCATTTCAAATCTTTTCACCATCACAGCGACCTTTCTTTGGAGCCACCCTGGAGTTTTCACATTCTTCTTACAGTGTGGCATTGAGAGCTAAGCTCCAGATGCAGTCTGCCTTGCTTAGATTGCAAGGAGATTATCGCCTCCATCCTTCTAGACTTCTATGTACGTCACACCTCTATTTATGTAGCCTACGACAGCAATCACTTTAAAACCAGCTTTATTTACGTATAACTCACATACCATATATATTTGTTTTCTACTGCTACAACAAATGACTGCATACTTAGTGGCTTAAAACAACACAAATGTATTATCTTATAGTTCTAGAGATCAGAAGCGCACAGTTGGTCTCACTGGACTGAGGTCGAGGGGTTGACAGGGCTGATGCTTTCTGGAGGCTCCAAGGGAGAATGTTTCCCTGCCTTTTCCAGCTCCTAGAGCCCGCCTGCACCTGTGGGGGCTGGGCCCCTTCCTCTGTCTTCACCACCAGCTGCACAGGGCTGAGCCCTTCTCATGCTGCCATCTCTCCCGTTCTCCCTCCCATTCTCTCTTCTACTTGTAAGGTCCCTTGTGATCACATTGGGCCCCCCTGATCATCTAGGGTAACCTTCTTGTTTTGAAGTCAACTGATGAGCAACTTTAATCCCATCTGCAAACTTAATTCTTCTTTGCCTTATAACCTAACATACTCACAGGTCCTGGGAATTAAGACATAGACATCTTCGAGGGGCCGTTCTACCTACCACACCACACAATGCACCCATTTAAATGTACAGTTCAGTGGTTTTTAGCATATTCACAGGGTTATGGGCGACCATCACCACAATCACTTGTGTGACATTTTCATTGTCCCCACAATAGCCCTAACCCATCAGCAATCACTCTTTTCTTCTCCCAGCCCCCTCCTGACAATCTCTCCGTCTCTCCCAGCCCTAGGCAGCCACTAGTCTACTTTCCATCTCTACAGATTTGCCTATTCTGGGCATTTCATGAACAAAACCATACAATATGCAGTTCTTTGTGATGGGTTTCTTTCACTTGGCCTAATCTTGCAGCCTGTGTCAGTACTTTATTTCTTTTTATTGCCAAATATTATTCCACTGTGTGCACATACCATGTTTCATTTATCCATTCATCAGTTGATGGGCCTATGGGTTGTTCTCATTTTTTGACTATTATAAATAATACTCTGATAAACATTTGTGGGTAAAGTTTTGTGTGACCATATGTTTTCATTTCTCTCAGGTATATACCTGGGATTGGAATCACTGTGTCATATGGCAACTCTGTGTTGGACATTTTAAGGACCCATCACCCTGTTTTCCAAAGTGGCTACATCATTTTACATCCCCATCAACAGTGTACGAGGGTTCCAATTCCTTCATATCTTTGTCAACACTTGGTCTCTGTCTTTTTTATTATAACCATCATAGTGGGTGTGAAGTGGTTTGTCATGGTTTTGGTTTGCATTTCCTTGACAGCTAATAAAGTTGAGCATATTTTCATGTGCTTTTAGCCGTTTGTATATCTTCTTTGGAGAAATGTCTATTCAGACCATTTGCCCATAGATTGAGTTCATTACCTTACTGAGTTGTAAGAGTTCTTTATATATTCTGGATATGACCCTTATCAGATGTAGGATTTGCAAATATTTTTTCCCATTCTATGGATTGTAGTTTCACTTTCTCGATGGTGGCATTTGCAACACAAATGCCTTTAGTTTTGATGACATTGAACGTATGTATCTATTTTTCTTTTGTCACTTGTGCTTTTGGTGTTGTATCTATGAGACCATTACCTAACCCGGGGTGAAAAAGATTTGCTGTTTTGACTTTTTCTAAGAGTTTTACAGTCTTAGCTTTTATACTTATGGTGATGATCCATTTTGAGTTAATTTTTGCACATTGTGCAAGGAAGGAGTCCAATTTTGCTTTTTTGTATGTGCACTTCCAGTTATTCCAGCACCCTTTGTGGAAAAGGTGATTTTTTTTCTCCATTGGCCCTTTTGTTGAAAATCAGTTTGGAGAGTATTGCCATCTTACCAATATTAAGTCTTTTGATTCATGAACATGGGCTGTCTTTCCATTTATTTAAGTCTTTTTAAATTTCTCTCAACAACATTTTGTGATTTCCAGACTATAGTTTTGCACTTTTTTTGTTAAAGTTATTCATAAGGATTTTATTCTTTTTGATGCTATTGTAGATGGAATTTTTAAAAAAATTTCATTCTTATATTGTTAATTGCTATAATATAGAAACACAATTGACTTTTGTATATTGATATTATGTCATGTGACATTGCTGAACACATTTATTAGTTCTAATAGTTTTTTTAGATTTCTTAGAAATTTTTATATACAAGATCATGTAATCTGAAAATAGATATAGTTTTACTTCTTCCTTTCCAATCCAGGTGCCTTTTATCTCTTTTTCTTGCCTAATTGCCATGGCTAGGAACTCCAGTACAATATTGAATAGAAGTAATAAGAGCAAACATCCTTGTCTTATTCCTATTCTTAGGAGGAAAATGCATTTAGTTACATATGTTCGTTAGGTGTGGTTTCTGTAGATGTCCTTTATCACATTAAGAAAATTCCCTTCCATTCCTAGTTTATTGAATGTTTTTATCATGAAAGGGTGTTGGATTTTGTCAAATGCTTTTCCAGGATTTATTGAGACGATCAGGAGGTTTTTGTCATTTATTCTATTGATGTGATGTATTATATTAATAGATCTTCATATATTAAACCAACCTTGCATTCCTGGGATAAATCCTACTTGGTCACAGTGTATAATTTTTTTCATATATTACTAACTTTGCTTTGCTAGTATTTTATTGAGAATTCCCCCCCATATATTCATGAAAGAAATTGTTCTGTGATTTTCTTTCCTTGAGATGTCTTTAAAAATCATTTTTAAAAAGCCACAGCATGCTGTTGATAGCAATTTTGTTTGTTGTCTGCAATTCCCTCCTGCAACGACCAATATATTGGGAGACCTGGACAGAACCTGAACCAATGTTAACAAAATCACACAGTACAATCTCGAACTTGTAGTCTCTGGACCTCAGTTTCCTCTTCTGTAATTATGAGATTGTGAACTCTTCAAGATTATGGCCTCGTATGGCTAGAATGGATGCCCAGTCCAGTGCTCTTGCCCTGGAACTAAGTCTGAAAATGTCTTTTTATCCTGCTGATAAGTAAGGTAGATTAGTGCTTTCAAAGCAATGCGTACATGAACATGTATCTGGATCACCAGGGAATCTTGTTAAAATGTAAATGCCCCCTCAGTAGGTCTAGGGAGGGTGCCAAGATTCTGCATTTCTCACAACCTCTTGGGTGATGCTGAAGCTGCTCTTCCATGGGCCCCACTTTGAGAAACAAGGAACTAGAATATTGTTTCCCAAGCTTCGGTCACATAAGAGCCAACCTCATTTTTTTTTTTTTTTTTTTTGCCATATTCTTCTTCCATCTATATAATTTTCTAAATTTTTTTCACTTAATTGACTAGAAATTAAATTCCTTCTTTGGGTGGAATTCAGATTCATTCTAGTTAATAATGTACATCAAATCATAGGTTTTATGCACTAGTTACATTTTTTTCTAATACACATTAAAAACATCTATTTTAATATAAAAAATATCATCGGCATACCACCAGAAATAATCTCATGTACCACTGGGCCCACACATCCCCCTGTGGGAAGTATTGCATTAGAACTTCCTGGGGGCTGAGAACGTGGTTCCTGCCCTTTAAACACCATTGCACTTTAATTGGACACTTCTGACTTGTGTCTCATGATTTTGCCCCATTTTTCTCTGCTGCAATTTGGCCAGCAATTCCTGTCTTTCCCTCTATTATCCACCCTGATTAACTCAGCTGCACCTGTCAGCCTTTATTCCTGCGAGCGGGTGGAGCGAGGCGTGCTGAAGAAGTCGTTAAAATGCATGAGTTTGATCATATTCACTCTTTCCTGTCCAGAGCATAGAGAGCCAAGTCCCTGGGCCCCACCTCTGGGCTTCGTCTGGCAGGCCTGGGGCTCATGGCCTCGGGCAAGGATGCCTATGGAAGGATCACCCTGCAGGCTTCATCTGGTGGACAGGGTTGGGGGCATGGCTTGGCTGGGTCTCTGGGAGTCTCCGGGGTGCCTGACGCTGTCGACTACAGAAAGCAGGGACCAGGCTGCTCAGTGACTCTTTTTTTTTTTGGACGAGGTTCCGGGGCCCCAAGAGAGGGGGGCCCCAGAAGTCGCCCTGCTCAGTGAATCTTGCTTGTATTCTCCGGAAGAGGGGCTTATGAAGACAAAATAAGGCTGGTTTGGAGAATTTTGATTTTTCTTGTTTCTTTCTTTCAGGCGCTTGGAGGATACATCACTTAACCTCACGGAGCCTCCTTGTCTCCCTCTGTAAAATGGGCATGATGATAACTGCCCGCATGAGGTGGGAGGTACAGGAGTTAGAAATTCAGGTTTTGATGTCTAACAGGCTGGTTCTGTCACTTATGCTGTGTGTGACCTGGAGCAAATCATTTTGCTTCAGTGAGTCTCCCTCTCTGTAAAGTGGAGATAACAATAGCTACTTTATAGGGACAGCGCTGGAAGGTGAAGTCGTGTTGAGCCGGTGGCTGGCATGGAGGGAATACTCCACAGATGATCGCAATTATCATTATCATCATTGTCACATCACCATCAGCATTATGACATAAAATATTTAGCAAATCTGGAATATTTTGGTA
The DNA here is from genome assembly GCA_008750895.1 of Mirza zaza. NCBI lineage: Eukaryota > Metazoa > Chordata > Mammalia > Primates > Cheirogaleidae > Mirza > Mirza zaza. The sequence goes on along the minus strand of VSMD01140087.1, from coordinate 63,100 downwards.
CTTAATATTCCTTTCCGCTTCCTCCCTCCCTCCCTCCTTATTTTCCTTCTTCCTGTCTTTCTTGTCTCCTCAATTCTTTTATTCTCCTTCTCGCCTATCTGATTGTGACTGCAAGAAGCAGCGGGGAGTGTAAACAGGAAAGGTAGATTTGGGTCAGATTCTGGAGGGACTTGAATGTCAGAGGAAGGAGTCTGATCTTCAGCCTAAGGGCGATAGTCAGCCATTGCAGGTTGCAGAGCAGAAATAATGTATGGTGAAAGTGGGGAAGTGAGCTTGGTGGCAGAGATTGGGAAGGAGTGGTGCCTGCAGATGCCAGGGCCAGAGGGGTGAGATGCCCAGGACGGGTGGGGAAGCAGAGGCTGCCCAAAGCTTGCCTGGGAGAAGCAGCGCCACTCTCAACTTTCACCTTGCCCACAAAACCCTGCCAGAGCACCCCACCTTACTGTGTGACCTCAGATGAGTGCCTAACCTCTCTGGGCAGGAGGGCGATCGTAGGCCTTGGTGACCCCTCCTGGCTTCCCAGTGAAGGCACTTCTGGATCCTACAGGCTTCCATCATCTTCCAGGGTGCTCCCTGCACAGAGATTAATTTGTTTACTCCCTCGCCTGGAGATGAACGGAGAGAACTAATCGTCCGTCAGCCGCAGCTCCCCCAGCCTGGCGCCGCCCCGCCCTGAATGTCCATTTTCTGGCAAAATATGTCCTTGCCGCGGACAAGGATGCTCGGAAAATGCTAATTTGATCCTCGAATTAAAATTTTTCCCCTTACCTTCCTTTTAATAAAAATGAAGCATCCGGAAACATTGCCACCGTGCAGAAGAGAAAGATCTGACATAATTTTTAAAACGCCTTCAATCATGCTGCCTTCTGAACGGTCTGTCCTCTCACCCTGACCCCCTCCCCATCTTCCTACCCCCTGAGGCAGCATTTACATTTCTTAATAACCCCTCATTAATATTCATGAGGAGGGGCGGGTAATAATGGCTGAGCACACCGCACTAATTCAATTTCCACCCGCCTCAGCGTGTTTACTTAATCACCAAGAGACCCGGTTACTCAGTACAATTATTTATTCGGAATTAGATCTGGAGGCATCTGGACTGGAAACAGGGAACCAAGAGCAAAATGGAAATCGAATTCTGTTCGTCCTCCTCTGGCCGCCACCTCCTGACTGTGTGCCAATGTTCCAGGCGGCCGCAGGGCCTGCAGGACAAGCCGCCGTGTGGGCTGGGGAGCTCCTGCAGGAACTGCCTGTGCCTGGGTTGAGTGTGTTCCAGGTGCTCTGGCCCAGGCAGGAATCTCTCACTGATGGTGGCCTAGGAGGTGTCACCAGGCCCAGTGGTGAGCCAGGTGCACAGTCCCAGCTAAGAGCGTGGCCGGCCAGAGGTGGGCCAATGGGAGAGGCTGGGTTATTGGCCCAACCTGGACACACAGTGTGGGCAGACACTTGATCAGGTCCCCATATAGAGGCGAGAGTTGTGACATGGGCTTAAAAAATGCCTGCTCACCATCAGCCCTCTGCCTGACTGTCACCCGCTCCAGGTTTCGCAGAGTAGGTTACATTCTCCTATTACACACCTCCTATCACAAACAGGATGGGCTTGGTCACAGCATCTTGTCCACGCAATTGTTTCCGATTAGGTTTTCAGGTTCCGTTTCTCCCAGTAGACTGCCAGCTCCATGGAAGCAGGTCCCACGGCTGTCCTCCTGGCCTTAATGTGTCCCCAGCATCTGGCAATGCCCAGCACAGAGGAGATGCTTGGCAAATATTTGTTGACTCGTTGACTGACTTACTGATTCTCGAGATTTCATTTCCTTATCAAAAATTTTTCCTTATCAAAATAAAGCTAAGAATACCTATCTTGCATGATTGCCGTGAGGAATTGGCATTATCAGTGTAAAGCGCATTCAGAGGATTCTGGTGCAAAGTGTGCTGAGCCCAGTACCTGACACAGAATAAACACCCGGTTAACATAAGATGCTGTTACTCTTGTTTCTAACTGTGTCGGATCACAGAAAGGTTAACTGTGGTGGGCATAGGCGGACCCAGAGGAGCCTGGGCTTGGAGGGTGCTACTCAGTCTTGAGATGACCTTCCAAGTTCACACGGCTAGTAAGGTCAAGCCTCAGTCCTGGCATTGTTTCTTGAAGGTTGGATGACATTGGCAAGTTGCTTGACTTTTCCAAGCCTGAGTTTCCTCCTCTGTGAGATGGGAATAATAACGGAGGTCACCTACCGGATTGCTAGGGAGAACCTAGTGCAGTCCGTTATGCAATTCAGCATGGAAGCTAGTTCATAAACTTAATAAAAAGGGCTACTGATGTGGCAGATGTGGTGGGTAGTAGCCCGGGCAGAGGGAATGGCATGCATGTGTATTGTTAACTCACTCATTAATTAATTTGTTCATTCGTTTAACATGCATTCATTAGCCCCGGGCAGGTGCCTGGCCGGGTGCTGGGCTCCGAGGGAGCAGAGGGGAAGGACGGGCAGCTCCCTCAGCCCAGGGGCTCCTGCGGACAGGAAAGATGAAACAGCAAGGCAAGTCACAGGCACCTCAGAAAATGCCAAGGATGGGAAGGGGTTAGGCAAAGGTGGCTGAAGGGCTGGTATCTGGGGCAAGAAGAATTTGGGCCAGAGTGAATGGGAGGAGTGTTCTGAGCGGAGGAACCATCAGGCGCATAGGCCTGGCGGATGGGGATCTTCTGTTACTTACAGCTAAAGCATCCTCCTCTGACACACCTTGGTGTAAGCTATTCCCTCTACTTGGACTGCACCCCTCTACCTTCATGCTCAGTTAACTCCTGTTCATCCTTCAAAGCCCAGCTCCAATTGTCCAATTGTCCAATTTTCTGACTTCTGGCAAAGCCACAACTCTTTCCTTGTGTTCTCCAGGACTGTGCTCCTACCCCGTCCTCAGACTTCTCGTGGAGTATCATCTGCGTAGTATTGTCTGCCTCCAGTTCTCACCCTCCTGCTGCTCTGCTCTATGCGCAGGGGCCGGGTTTGGCCAATAGAAGGCACTGCAGGCCGAGAGGGGTTTCTCCTCTAGGCCTGGGCAGCATCTGCAGCAGTGGCTGTGTCTCCTCCATGTCTCCAGCTCCCCTGGAGCTCCCCTGTGGTCCCATAGTCCACCAAGTGACCTTGCTCCTGGGCTGGCAACACCACCTCCTCCTTCTGGCCCTCAGGTCTAGGGGCGTTGGCAGCCTCCAGCTGTTGCTAGTCTTTGGGCTCCTTCACTGCCTCCAGTTGGCTTCTCAGCTCTTTCATCACCCACTGTTCCCTAGATTAAAGTTCCTCTTTTGAAAACACTCAAGTGTTCCCTGGTTAGACACTCACCAGTACGATTCCCTGCCAGGCTTCGAGCTCCGGGTGGGAAGGCCTCCGTCTGGTATCCCCAGGTCCTGGACACAGAGAAGCTCCCCAACGGTGAACAAATGAATGAATGAAAGACTTTTGATTACACGACTTGTCCAGCCAGCCTCTACTCTTGCTTAGCAAAAGAGAGGAGGCATAAGGGGAAAGAATTTCTCCTTGTGGTTAACAAACGTTTGTATTAAGACAATATCGACAATAATACTACTACTAAAGAAGTGATTGGCAAACGAGAAAAGGCTTTATATTAAGAGCTCTAAGCCTGCAACCCTCTTTGTAAACTATAAAGTCCAGTGCTCTCATTGGGCTGTCCTGTTTCATCCCAGCTCAGCCTTTCTGCTAAGGGGCAGGAGGCCAAGAGAAAACAGAGATTGGAGGCAATGGCTTCACCCAAGAACAAAAGGCAGGGAGGAGCTCGGGGCCCAGTGGATGATTTAATCACGCAGGCTCATTTAGAGAGGCCCCTTCCCTCCTTTCCTGCCTCCAAAGCACCTGGACCCTCAGTGCCCAGCCAAGTCCTTTCATTAAAATTCCTCAGAACTAGGGCTGAGTTGGAAGACAGTCAAGGCCCGCCAGCTTGCGTGCTAGAGAAGGTGAGAGGGCTGCGGGAGGGGACATTTCTATAGAAGGGAGGGAGGACCGTGGGACTCGGAGAGGAGAATGAGTGAAAGGGAAGCTTACAGATGCGAAGGACTGACCCAGCCTGTCTTAGGTTGGGTTCCCTGAGAAGCAGAGCCTAAAACAAGGACTTGGGAGGCAGGAGAGCAGGCCAGGGAAGGAGCTGGTTGCCCGGGTGGGTAATTGGGGATCAGTTCTGGAAGAGCCCCTGAGTGCTATGAAGTATGCATCTCAGATCTGCTCCCCTAGAGGGTAGGAGGCTGGAGGTTGTATCCCCTAGCTCCCACTGCCCCGAGTAGGACAATAACTCCCTTACACCTTTGGGCTGTGCCCATGGGTCTGCTGAGCAAGGGTCCAGGGCTTCCAAGACAGCCGGAGGTGGAAAAGCCGAGAGACTAGGCAGGCACTGGAGGTGGGGTGCCGTCACTGTGGCTGGAACGTTGCAGCCGGCTGCAGCTGAGGTCAGAGGGGGATGCAGGGCTGTGGCTAGGGGGCGCCTGTAGCGTCTACCACGCCACACTGCCCCGGATATTCTCCAGCCCAAGTCCAGTCCCCGGGCTCCGTGGCCATTCCTTCCCTCCTGCATTCACTCAACAAACACTTCCTGAGCATCTACGCTGTGCCAAGAATTGTGCTAGGCACTGGGGCGAGTGAACAAGACAGACGTGGCTCCCGGCCTGGCACTGCTTACATTCACATTTAGAAGGCAGACAATAAATAAGTGCATGTGCAAATAAATACGATGCTTTCAGAGAGTGGTGAGTTTTCCCAAAGCAAGAAACAGGAAGATGGACCAGAGAGAAAGCATGGGCTGCCAGGGAGGGTCACTCTGGGTGGGTGACCCCTGAGCAGAGCCCACGTGATGGGAAGGAGTGGCCACACGTCTCCCACCACCAATGGCTTCTGACTCCATGGTTCTGAAACTTTGAGGTTTCAGGGAGTGATGCAATATAAAAAAATTTTTGAGAACCAATGTAGGGTTATTAACATTTTATTTTGCCAAGTAAAAACATTAAACGAATCCAACCAACAATGATCATTTGTTATCATCATGATTTCATCAGTAAAAGGACATTTTAAACATTCCAGAAGTTGGAAGTTTATGACCTCAGAATAAAAGACTGTCCTTTAAATAAAATAAATTTAACTTTATCAAAAACTCCCTTATTTTCCTCATTTTGGCCTGACTAATTTTTTTTTTTTTTTTTAGACAGAGTCTTACTCTGTCACCCCAGCTAGAGGCTGGAGTGCAATGGTGTAATTATAGCTCACAGCAACCTCAAACTCCTGGGCTCAAGCGATCCTCCTGCCTCAGCCTCCCAAGTAGCTGGGACTACAGGTATGTGCCATGATGCCTGGCTAATAATTTCTATTTTTTGTAGAAATGGGGTCTCGCTCTTCCTCAGGCTGCTCTCGAATTCCTGACCTCAAGCGATCCTCCTGCCTCAGCCTCCTAGAGTGCTAGGATTACAGGCATGAGCCACAGTGCCTGGCTGGCCCCTGACTCTTGAAAGCATCTCTCAATACGTCCTGAGTCTAACTGGGGCTCGGGACATAGTGGTGCTCCCTTTGTCTTCTTGGCTTGGGGATTTTGGTAACAGGAGATAAGTGTGAAGATTGCATGGATATGCCCATGTCTATCAGTTTTTCCATTTGTGAAGTTGGGGTGGGTAGTTGCTTAAATTCATCTCTAAGGTATGTACTAGAAATTCAAGGAAGACCTTAGGGATTCATTCAATAGCACAGAAAGTACATAGAATTCCCTTCCTCTCACCACCACCTTCTCTGCCCAGTAAACTCCTCTCCTCTCAAAATGCATTTCAAACATCTCCTCCCTGGGCTTCTCTCTGCAGTCAGGCATCTGTCTTCTCTGTTCCTGTAGCAGAGTCTCCGCCTGTATTGACGGCCCCACCCACTGTGATGGACGACGTTTTCTGGGTGGGGGAAATCGATCCTGTGTCTTCCTTCCAGATAACCTTTCCATTTTCCCAGAACTCCTCAGTGCAAATGCGGATAATGCAGAAATACAGGGAGCAGAGATTGTGAGCAGAGGAGAAAGGGAAGTGAAGTAACGTTTACTGAGTCTCTACGATGCACCTGTCAGGTGCTTCATGTGTGCTATTTCATGTGAAGCCCTTACTTACAAATGGCCTCTCCCACAATAACTACTGCTGTTACCCCATCCCTGCACACACTGCTTTTTCCAGCTGTGACACCTGTGATCCTGCCATTTCTCCCTCCTAGGACACCTTTCCTCCTGCCTGTTTCTTCCTGGGTTCCTCTCGTGTGCTCTTGTCTCCATACGCAGGACCTAGTGGCCTGGGGGTTTGCCTGCCCTAGAGGAAGGTGGTCATTGTACCCAGGCCACCTGGTTAGGGTCTGCACTTAGAGTTCGGAGAGACAAAAAGCTCAAAGGAAGAGCCTGCCTGGCCCCTCCTAGCGTGAGAACAGCAGGACCCATTCAACCAGAGACTCCTTTGTTCCAAGACTCTAGAGTTGTTCAACGTTTTGTACTGATGGCTGGCCCTGGAACGTTGACTCACTTCTTCTAAGATTCTAGAACTCTGAGATGCTACGAACAGGGGAGAGGGCTTCTGCTTTAGGATGTGAGTGGTCTCTGCCACCTCTCTGGGGGCCACCTGGCCTTGGGACTCCAGACAGGCCCCCTGGGGCCAGGACCAGCCTGGAGGAGAGCCCTGACTTGGCCCTGTCTTCGGGTCTGCCGTGGCAGATGAGTTCTCATCCATAATTGATCCAGTTGCTTGGGAAGCAGGGGCTACAGGTGCGTGGGGCGGAGCGGATACCCCCCAGAGACCCTCTTCTCCCCTCCGAGGAAGAAGCTGCTCTGCCAGCCTGCAGGGCCCTTCCATGGCAACAGCTGCTTAACACCCGGCAGTCCCCGCACCAGCCTCCCTCGCCCTCCCCCCTTGTCTCCCTCTCCTCCTTCTCCTGAACAAGGAGCCAACTCTCATTCGGCAAACTTGTACCAGCTGCACCCTGAGTGCCAAGTGCTGGTTGAGCATTTGGCATTGAACACGGATTGGGATCTCATAAGCAGAGTTTGGGGTGCAAGCTGTTTATAAGGGATCAACATCTGCGCAAGGAAGGAGAGAAGCAGGATTGGGCAGAGGGAGAGGTCGACAGTGGTGCAGGCCCTACGAAGCCTCAGCCGGCCTGGCAGGAGCTCAGGGACGGGCACGGCCTGGCAGGGTTGTTCTGCATTGGGCTGAAGTGGTCGAACCTGCTTGCTCGGTCGCCGGATGCAGGCTGCACTGGGAAGAGTGTGACCTCAGGCCAGGTGGCTCTCCACAGCTGAAGCAGACGGGAAGTTGCTGACAGGTGGAGGCTGACTGTATTCCCCACACCAGGCATCAAGCCCTTCCTTCAAGGAGCGTCTGGGAAGCCAGTATAATAGCCATTATCTGGTTAACCCTCACCACGACTCATGGGTGTAGGAATTAACAAACCCATTTTACAGATAAGTACACAGAGGTTAGGTGGCTTGCCCAAAGCAGCTTCCAAAAAGGAAGTTAGAGTCACAGCTTGTACCCAGATTATGTCCATGGCCAGCGCTTTATGATCTCTTCGCCATACCGTTGGGGTCCTTTGCACTGGGGATCCATTTTGTCCATTCCTTTTTTTTAAGGACCTCACTCTGTTGCACAGGCTGGAGTGTGGTGGCGTGATCAAAGCTCACAGCAGCCTCAAAGTTCTGGGCTCTAACAATCTTCCTGCTTCAGCCTTCCAAGTAGCTAGGACTATAGGCACACACCACCATGCCCAGATAATTTTTTCTTATTTTTTGTAGAGATGGGGTCTTGCTTTGTTGTACAGGCTGATCTTAAACTCCTGGCCTCAGGCAATCCTCCAGCCTTGTTCTCCCAAACATGCTGGGTAATAGGTGTGAGCCAGCATGCCTGGCCTTGTCCATTTTTTTAGGTGCAAATTGTCACTGGAAGGGGAGCATGAAGGATAATTTCCCTGAGCTTCACCCCCACAAAGTGTCCTTAGTATCTAGTCCCCCTTTGCCTCATCTTCCTTTAGGAATCTATTCCTCCTCCACCTTCAGTCCACGTGGTCCAAGGGAGGCTCCAAGTCCTGCTCCAGCATAAAGCATGTGACCCAGGCTAAGCCAATCAGTGTGTCATGCTCCCCAGGCTCTGCAATTGGTTTATAGCTGGCACATGACCCTTGGGGAACTAATCAGAGTGAATTCCATGACATTCGCAAAAGCTGCCAGGAAAGAGTCTTGCTTTTTCTAGCTGTACTTGAATCTGCAACAATTAGAACTGGAGCTCTAGGCATGTTTTTCAGTTATTCATTTCTGCATAACAAACCACCCCAAAAACTTACTGGCTTAAAACAGTAATGATTAATTATTTCTCATGATTCTGTAGGTTAACAGAGTGGGGCTTCTGCTCCATATGGTGCCATCTGGGGTCATTCATGTGGCTGCATTCAGCTTTGGCTGGACTGGAAGGGCCAAGAAGCAATAATGTGTGTGTAATCATGCTGTAAACAGACGTGCTGTCATACAGGCTCTGTTGTTTTATTTATATAGTGCAGGCCAAGCACATGTAGCATAGTTCTGAAGGGACCTAGGATTTTTGAAATGGTGAATGAGCATTGGCTTTGACTTAAAGTCACCAGCTGCATTAGCCCCTCACAAGAGGGGGTCAGCCTGTCCTTTGAAGCTTTGAAGCCAGGCATTGACTTCTCCTCTCTAGCTATCGAAGTCCTAGATGGCTTCTTCCAATATAGGTTGTTTTTATCTATGATGAAAATCTGTTGTTTAGTGTAGCCACCTTCATCAGTAATCTTTTTTTTTTTGACACAGAGTCTCACTGTTGCCCAGGCTAGAGTGCCGTGGCATCAGCCTAGCTCACAGCAACCTCAAACTCCTGGGCTCAAGTGATCCTCCTGCCTCAGCCTCCCGAATAGCTGGGACTACAGGCATGTGCCACCATGCCTGGCTAATTTTTTTGTATATATTTTTAGTTGGCCAATTAATTTCTTTTTATTTATAGTAGATATGGATTCTCACTCTTGTTCAGGCTGGTTTTGAACTCCTGACCTTGAGCGATCCTCCCACCTCAGCCTCCTAGAGTGCTAGGATTATAAGCGTGAGCCACCTCACCTGACCTTTCATGGGTAACCTTAGCTAGATCTTCTAGATCACCTGTTGCAACTTCTACATCAGCACTTGCTATTTCACCTTGCACTTTTACGTTATGGAGGTGGCTTCTTTCTTTAAATCACATGAACCAACCCCTGCTAGCTTCAAACTTGCTTGTGCAGCTTCCTCACCCCTCTCTCTGCTTGCACAGAATTGAAGAGAGATAGGGCCTGGCTCTGGATTAGGCTTTGGCTTAAGGGAATGTTGTGGCTGGTTTGATCTTCTATCCAGACCACTCAAACTTTCCCCACATCAGCAATCAGGTTGTTTTGCTTTTGTTATTTGTATGTTTACTGGAGTAGCACTTTTAATTTCCTTCAAGAACTGTTCCTTTGCATTCACAATTTGGCTAACTGGTGCAAGAGGCCTAGTTTTTGGCCCCTCTTTTGACATGCCTTCTTCACTGAGCTTACCCACGTCTAGCCTTTGATTTAAAGAGAGAAATGGGGGGAAAGGCAACACATGCAACCTAAATATTCGTACCCCCATAATATGCTGAAATAAAAAAAAGAGAGAGAGAGAGAGATGTGAAATTCTTCCTTTTACCTGAATGTTTAGAGGTCATTATAGGGTTGTTAATTGGATAATTAACATTTCAATAATGTGGTATCTCAAAGAATAGGGAGGCCCAAGGAGAGAGAAAGAGACAGTGGAGCAGTCAGAACACACAACATTTATCAATCAAGTTCACCACCGTGTTTAGGCATGGTTTGTGGTGCCCCAAAACAATTACTATATCAAATATAGTCAATTATCACTGATCACAGATCACCGTCCCAGATAAAATGACAATGAAACAGTTTGGAACACTGCTAAAATTACCAATACGTGACACCAAGTGAGCACGTGCTGCTGGATACACCGTACTCCCTGCAGGATTACCACAGACCTTCAATTAAAAAAAAGTCTCAATATCTGCGGAGTAAAACAAAGCAAGGTGCAATAAAATGAAGAGTGCCTATACTGGAGCCATGGTTCGTTGAGGGCCACCAATGCAACAGTCTACTCCAAGGTGCTTGCTTACCACAAGGAGAGGAGAGGCTAGCAGAGCCATGAACTGCAGGGCGTAGCAGGCAAGGTCCTTACCGAAATCACATGCACTCGGGTTGGTAATTTCAGGAGAGTATGATAACGGGGCTATCCGTAAAGGTGTTGGTAGGGTTTAGGGAATGCAACAAAGGGTGCTGCAGTTCCTCTGGGCTAGGAATAGTGGGGTGCCTTTACCACCCCTAGGCCTAAAGGGCAAGGACAATAATGGTGTGGTTGCCAGAACCCAGAGAGAGTAGCTGTGGCTCCAGGAAGGAGTGCTGTCAGGAGCTGGGGCCTTCGGAAAGAACCTGGGAGGGAGAACCTAGAGGGAGAAATCTTCTATCCACCTTCTCCCTCCCTCTCATCACCTGCCATTGCTTCCCATTGGCCGAACCCCACTGGAAGGCAGAGGCCAAGGGAGTTGCTGGTGCAGTCCATGTGGGTCAGCCTCCAAGCCTCAGAGCAGGGTAGCCAAGGCTGGAGAGCAGAACTGCAGGGCCCTAGGAAGATCCGTAGCACTCAGAGTTGTCCTCGAGTAACCTGAAAACGAAGCCAGCGCAACACAACACAGAGAGGTTAGATGGAAAGAAACTGGATTCTGAGCACATCATCTGGGCCCCTGAATCCAGCAGAGCCTGCAGCAGTTCTATTCCTGGGATTTTCAGCTATATAAGCTAATGCATTTTCTTTCTGCTTAGGCCAATTTGGGATGATTTCTGTCTCTTGCAACCAAGAAGTCCCTGACTCATATAGTCTCATCGAGGAGCTGGCCCTTTAAGGGAATGACTACATTTCACCCTCACCAGAATCCTGAAAAGTTGGCAGGGCAATGCCACGTTACAGGTGAGCAAATCGAGGCACAGAGATATTCAGGGACTTGGTCTAGGACAGGCCATCTAGCTCATTAGTTGCAGAGATGGGATCTAAAGATGGCCCAACCTCCATGTTCCAGCCACATTTAGGCTCTCTCTGTCCCCTGAAGATGCCATGTTCTTTTGTCTCTGGGTGTGCAGTGAGTTGAATCGTGCCTCCATTGCCCATTACAGAGATGTCAAAGTCCTAATCCTGGGTACTTGTGAATGTGACCTTTTTTGGAAATAGGGTATTTAACGATGTTATGAAGTCAAGCATCTCAAGGTGAAATCATCCTGGATTTAGGGTGAATGCAATGCCAAGTGTTCTTATAAGGGAAAGGAGAAGAAGAATTGAGGCAGAGACACAGGGAAAGGCCACGTGAACACAGAGAGCAGAGGCAGAGATTGCAGCGACAGACCTACAAGCCGAGGAACACCTAGGCTGGCCCATGACCCCCAGAAGCTGTGAAAGAAGCACGGAGCGGATTGTCCCTGAGAGGCGCCAGAGAAACCAACCCTGCTGACTCCTTGATTTTAGGGTCTGGCCTCTGGCACTGTGAGAGAATATATTTTTGTTGCTTTAGGTCCCCATGTTTATGGTAATTTGTTACAACAGCCCTAGGAAACTAGTCCAGAGCCTTTGCATGTGCTGTTCCATGTGCATGGAACACGGTCCGCTTCTCTTCCCCAGACATCTTCCCTACTCTGCCCCTTGGTGCTTATAGGTAGACAAACCTGCAGAGAAGAAAGGGGACGTTTTAAGGACTTGCTCTCACTCCCCCTCACGTGTCTTTCCCCCTTGTCCCGCAGGTCTCAGCTCAAATGCCACCTCCTCCGAGATGCCCTCCCTGTGTCCCTGCCCTTCTCTGCGCTCCCGCAGTTCCCTGGACTGCCCCCGCACCGTCGCGCTGGCATCGCCTGCAGACCTGGCACGTTCACCGCTCCCCCAGTGGCCTGGGCGCTCCTCAAGGGCCAGGGCACTCCTCTTGGTGGTGGCAGCTGTGCCTCACGCAGGTTCAGGCATGGTAGAGACACTCACTGATGTTTGCTGAATGAGTACATGAATAAACGTCCCCCTCCGGTTCTGCCCCAGCTCTGGACGCATGCCCCACAGGGGAGAGGGCACAGGTGACAGAGTTCAAGATCACCAATGGCGGGTGCGGTGGGACACCCATCCTAGGGGCCAGCCGTACCTCAGCACAGCCCGCCTGCCCGCGTTGCCAAGGCCCTGTCAGGGACGTGACAAACAGCTTGGCTGATGGCTTATAATGTCATGGATGATGGAAACAGGGAGGCAACGGCTGAAAGAATGGGCTGGGGACGCTTGTCATAACTTTATTTGTGGGAGGTGAGTTCCTGTCGGCAGGGTGATGGATGGCGGCAGGGCAGGCACAATACAGACCCTGCCACTGCCTCTCTCCCCTTTCTCTAAGCCAATGACTTTGGGGATGAAAAATGACTTTCTTGGGAGAACCAGGGGGAGGGGAGCTTCCTGGGGAGGGAACCATGTGGTCGGCACCTTGGAATGACTTTTGCTTTTCTCTTGCTGAGAGTTGACTTTTGCCTAGTCCAGGAGTTTCTTTCTCCCTCCCTCCCTCCTTTCTTTCCCAGGAGATTATTGGTAATAACCCCCGACACATTGCCTACTTTCATTCTCCAAACTGCCGTGAAAAGAGCATATACTTTTACAGATGAGGAAACCGACGCCTGAAGAGAGGAAATAACATACCCATGTTCCCCAAGAAGGAAGTTGAAGACCTGGGATTTGAACCTGGGTCCAATGACTCCAAAGCCAGACCTCTTTCCACAACCAGGTGATAAAGGCCACAGAAGCGGCATGTACCAAGTTCCCTGGAAACACAGCGAAGAGAGCAATTGATCTGACAGGAGAAAGTCAGGCGAGACTGCCCAGAACAGATGACAATTGAGTTGGTCCTTGAAGGGTGAGTAAATGTTGACTGGTATAGACAGAAGGCAACGATTTAGAAAAAGGGGGAATTGGGGAGTGAGAAGAGAAAAGAAAGGATTTGCATACATTTTTGTTTGTTTACCCAAAACCAGTCGCTGCCCCTTTCTTCTTTATAAAAGAACCTAGATTTTGGGAGATAAACCATCCTTCTACACATAGCCAGGGGCCTCACCAAGCCATTCATGGAGCTCCAATTCCCTAAGAGTGATTGGTTTGGAAACAGGAATGGGAACGATTCTGCCCAATGAGATATCAGGAATGTTTGCTCAAGGGCTTCTGGAAAAGATTTTTTTTTTTTTCCAGAAAGAAGAAGTCCCTCCTCTTTTGCAGGACATGGTGACATCTGTACACAATGCCCGGTGGTGTGGCAGCCATCTTGTGACCATGTGGACAGAACTAACACACTGATGATGACACAGTGGGAAGACAGAGAGGACATCATTAAGCTGTTGAATTAATGACTCTTGCAGCCATCATACCTCAGAACTTAATCTTTGAGTTGATACCTTTGTCTCATTGTTAACTGGCTAGGTTGGTGGTTTCATTTTTGCAGCTCAAACCATTCTGACTGATATGAGAAGAGGTCAAGAGAATGAATGTCTCACCTCCCGAAGTCTCCACCTCTCAATACCGTCACATTGGGGATTAGATTTCAACATATGAATTCCGGGGGACACAAACATTCAGATCTTGGCAGAGGGCATGTGCAAGGCCCACACTACGCTGGTCTGAAATCTGACTATACCTGGCTGTGTGACCCTGGGCAAGTTACCTAACTCCTCTGAGCCTCAGCTCCGTCATCTGCAGATGGGAATAGAGAGGTTGTTAGAATTAAATACGTCTGGAAGGCAGGTTCATGGAGCCAGGACCAAAGCCAGGGCCCAGAGCTGAGGGCTGGGTTTCTGGCAGCTGAATCCTTGCTCTCTACTCCACTGCTGCCGGCTCAGCCAACTGGGGCTAAGAGTTGACTTTCCTTGCCCCGCTTCTTGTACCTTCCTTCTTCCTCCCTCTCCTGGACAGTATTTCCCTGGGGCTGCAGTTCCCAATTTGTAGAGCAAAGGCACGCACAGGCGGTTCAGGGGTGGCACGAGCTCGGCAGCTCTGGTATTGTTTTTAATTCAATATTTTGTCCCTGTGCGCCAGCCTCCTTTATTGGATGAGAACATTGTTATTGGATCCTGCCCTGCAGGAGGAAACGCCGGCCTCCGCGGATGAGGGCAGCTGGGTTGTTCCAGAGTCTGATGAGTCAAGGCAGGGTGAGAAGACAGCAGAGAGTTCCAGAAAATCTGGTGGTTACAAGCTTTTCTGTGACACACACACAAATATTAACATATACATTCTCGACCTTTCCCTCCCACCCTCCCTTCCAGGGGGCACAAAGGCCCAGGAGGCAGCCTCTACATCGCCCTGCCCCTTCCTCTGCACATCAGTGCCTCTCTTGCTCCAACTGATTTCACCTTCACTCCGCCATACCAGATGCCACTCAGCTTAAGCCCCAGGCATCCTGTCTAGACAACTGGTCTACCCCCATCCTCCCCTGCTGCCTTCAGACTGATTGTTCTTGTTATAGACTCTTATTTGAGATCTCCTAAAAGCCTGAGATGAGGATTTGAATGTACAGAGTTTATTTGGAGGGAGATCCCAGGAACACCCAGAGTGGGACAGTCAGGGAAGGGAAGGCAGGCAGGAAAGGGGTTTCAAGCCAGTTATACTGTGGGCACTTGGAGATCAATGCCACCAGCCACAGGTCCCTCAGAGTCCTGCCACCTGAGGACTGAGAGGGCTGGGTATTTATTTGCTAAGTCCATCATGGATCGGGGAGGGGTGTTCATTCTCTGGCACGTCTGCCCTGCTGCACAGGCTGGGAAAGCGTGTTCCCGCTGTCAGAGACAGGTACTGGCAGCTGGAAGACTGCCTGTTGTATGCTGAAGTGTTGGGAGAAGGGGTAAGAGCGGGGCGCTGGCAGCATCTCTCTGCCAGACACAGCCTCTGATGGCTTCCCACTGCTCTTTGGGGTAAAGACCCAGATCCTTTTCTCCATTCTAGCAGACCCCCATGGGCCAGCTCCTGCCCACCCCTGCTTCTTCCTCTCCTCCACCCTCCCCTTCACTGCCTGTGCCCCAGCCTTCCTGGCCTTCTCTCTGCTCCACAAATGTGCTGCCTCTCACCACTCCCTCTCCTCCGTGGGCCCAGGGAGAGACTCCATTTCCTAACCTTTCTTGCATGTAGGAGTGGCCATGTGACTGCTTTCTGGACAATGGGATGAGGGTGGGAGCGAACACACCGCTTGCAGGCTGTATACCTCTCACGTGATACTCCATGACCTCTCTTCCCATCCACCAACTGGGAGCAAAAGTCTCCAAGGTCCTAGAGGATGGTGAAGCTGCAAAGTGAGAAGAACCTGGATGGCTGATTCCACGTGGAGAAGGCCACATGCCAAGCATCTGTCAATACCTAACACTATTGTATAAGCCTGAAATAAACACCCATGGTGTTGTTCATTGCACTAGACTACTGTAATGGACACAGTATTTTTATCCACATTTTACAGATGATGGAAAAGAGGCTCAGAGAGACAGTGACTTGCCCAGGTTTGCACAGCCAGAGCATGGCAGAGCTGGGATTGTGACTCTAGAAAGCTGCTGTTTTCCATGTTGTAGGCCCTCAAAGTACGTTTGCTGAATGACTTCAATTAAGAGTCTTGATCCTTTAGCCTTTCTAAGAAGAGCCCAGGGAAAAAGCATTTCAAAAACAAATAACAGAGTGATGGGGTGGGGGGGAAGGACAAGATGTATTGGTCTCCCCCACTAGATTGTAAGTGTCTGTAAGGCATGTGCTTTTTGGGTACTCATTTTTAACTCCTTCACTATGGCTGGCATAGTACTTGGTGCACTGTGGGTGCACAAAGATGGCTGCTCAGCTGAATTCTCACAGATAGCATGGACTAGGGGCCCCAACTTTTTCAGATGGTGGAAAGTACCTTGAAATCATTGTCCCTCTCACGCAATACCATGAAATATGGACAAATTAATTTTAAAATGAGTGAATATATAATTTAGTGTGAAATGAAATATCATCTTGTACTTGACTCTACCACAAAAAGTGGAAACGGGCCAAAGTTGGGGAAAGTGCACGGAGGAATAATTATAAATGAAGGCGATTCTCCCTACCATGAATTGGCCTAAGACCACCAGGCCTCCACAACTGGATTTCAGTGGTAGAACGGCTGGGTCCCATTCACAGAAGTATTCCACTGGTTGCATATTTTGAAAACCACTAGATGAACTGGTTGGGGTAGGAGGGACCCGTTAATGGACAAAGTCCTGTTTCCACATTTGCTAGTTAGCAGCTTTAAACCAACTAGTGGCCTCCCCAGAGCAAGCCAACAGGATTCTGTGCAAGTGTTTTTGTATTAGCTTCATTTCTGTCTCCGTTTTATGCTCTTCTCTAAGCTTTTCCGGCTTTCTTTCCATTTATGCCACCTTGCTGTGCTTTATGTATCTTTGTAAGCCACCTTAAATCCTTTCTGGAATAAGGTAGGGGCATAAATAAAAATATAACAAATAACACATAAATATAAAATGTAACAAGCTCTGTAAAAGCCTATTCCTAAAGTGCCAACAGTGGTTGTTTATCCAGAGAGAAACAGGGTGATTAGACTCGTGAAGGGGGGAGTGTGCATCCAAAGGGGACAGAAGCAGGTAATTTTGCAAAGCCCCAGGTATGGGTATTGCAAATAACTTGAAGAAATGCCATGAAGATAAAATATTATATTTATTATTTACCTTTATACTTATCTATTTTATATACTCATTTTATTATTTACTTCTGTTATATTTGTTCAGGATAGAAATTGAGAAAATAGAAATAAGCAAAAAGAAAAAATTAAAGCCACCCACATCGTACTTTCAGAGAACATCCCCACTAACATGCAGTTGTAGAGCCTTTTTATCTTCTTTATGTAAGATTTTGGGGGGGGGGCATGTCCCAGCAGATCCCAAAGTAGGGCTTGCTGTCTGATGGATTAATGCCCCTCCCACATCAGGTAACGGGGATGATGATGAAGAGGAGAAGAAGGAGAAAGAAGAGGAGGACAAGAGGAGAAGGAGAAAGCAGTTATGGAGAGCAAAGAGTCTTTGAGGTTCTGAGTGTGGACATCTGAGGGAATTGGGAGGAGAAGACAGCGTCTGCCACCTGGTCTCAGTCAGGGATGAAATATGACCCTCATAGAGTGAGGTCTTATGTGCAGAAGAGGTGAGAAACAGGGTACAAGCAGAACTTGCCTTGGGGCCAAGAAAAGGGCAACACAGCACTGAGGACAGCTGCCTGTACCCCATGTTTCTGCAGGGTGCAGTATGCCTCTCTGTTGTTATGAGAACCCAAGCAGTAGGCCATGGTACCTCCAGGGTCCTGAGCTACTGGAGTGCCCCAGAGCAGTGCCCCAGGCAGGGCAGCAGTGGCAGGGGTGAGGATCCCCTTTTATGTGACATGGGGGCACTATGTGCCAAAAAAGGGCCAGAGCAGAGGATCCCTTGAGAGGATCAGCCAGGAGTATATGTGAACATATGCACGCTGAGAAATAATTCAGTCATTCATGAGAGCTGGGCTGAGATTCGTGCACTGGTGCAGATGGAAGCTCTGAGTCAGAGACAGTTAATTAATGTCAATGTAGCATCGTTTATATGCTCAGGACGTCAAGCTTAGAAAAATTTAGATCTTTTAAATATAAACATGGGTATGTATACATCTTTTTCTAAGTAAAAATTTGTGTTTTCAGTATGAGTAGAGGATTTTCTGAAACTTCTGAGAAGGTTGAAGTAGATCAATTTCTCTTAAGGTGTGTCTTTCATAACACCGGTTCCATAGGATACTAATGTGTTACATGAAAAGTGGCTTCTATGGTGAAATGAACTTGGAAAACATTGGGTGAAACAAAGTTAAACAGTTTCCTCCCTACAAGATTGCTCAGAGCTTTTAATATACAAATGTGCATTATGATCTTCTATGGGAAAGTGTGAATTTAGCAGTTTTCCTTTTTGCTGATATGGGGTGCAGGAACATTCTTTGCCTTCATTGTTGCTGGTGTTAATTTCATTGATATCTGCTATGAATGACTCAGGGCATCTAATGGGTGTTAATCAAATGCTCAGATTATCAATAGGTCATGGTGACTACCAGTGATGGGAATCTCATTCTTTGGTACCTAACCTGCTTGGACTTTGTATATCTCTTGCTGCACAACAAATTACCTAAAACTTAGGAGGATGAAACAACAATGACAACAATGACAACAACAATGACATTTATTATGTCATTGATTCTGTGGATTAGGAATTTAGGGAAGGCTTCCAGCTCCCTATGTCTCATGAGGTTACAGTCATCTGAAGGCTTGACTGGCTGGAGTGGCTCCAATTCCAAGAGGGTCCCAGTGAATCTCACCTCCTGGTATTCATGCCCGGTGGAGTACCCTCCCACAGTGAATAGGTCTGAGCTGTGCGATCCATAGATACTGCAGAATGATGGACTGAATTCTGAGGCTAAGTCACAAAAGGCACTGTGGCTTCTGTCTTACTCTCTCTTGGGTCACTTGCTCTGGGGGAAGTCAGTCATCGTGTTGTGAGAACACTCAGGCAGCCTGATAAAGACATCTACGTGGCAGGGAATTGAGGTTTCCAGCCAACAGCCAGTATCAACGTGCTGGCCATGTGAGTGCGCCATCTAGGAAGTGACCGACATCTTGACTGCAACCTCATGAGAGACTCTGAGTCAGAACCATCCTGATAAGCTGCTTCTAAATTCCCGATTCTCTGAAACTGTGTGAGATAATAAATGTTCGTTGTTATTTTAAGTCACTAAGTTTTAGGGTAACTTGTTAGGCAGCAATACATAACTAATGTACATCCTTAGTGCTAAGGCTGCATAATAAACAACTGCTTCTGCTCACTTGCTAGGGAATCTGCTTATTTCCCAAGAGAAAAGTGGTTTTGGCCAATGTCCTTTTTACTGGCCTCCAATGGTGATAGCACAAATAGTTCTCTCTGTCCGTTATTACTAAAGCATTTCTGGAAGGCCTGACTCGTGAGGGTCATTATTGTGGGGCATTGATGGGAAGAGCTTCTCAGAATTAGGGGCTTATGAAATTTGTTACATTCTTATGGGCCATTGTGAGTGCTGGTTTTATGGCTTTTCCAGCTGAACATACTTGACTGCAGAATCCTTTCTTTATGCAAGGGACACATCTGGTCCCTACCAGCATCCTTTCTTCCTTCTCCCTTCATCCTAAGAAAGAGCCTCAAAAAAAGATGATCTCTCTTATTCTTCTCGATGTTGTACCCGGAACTGCCGCCGCCACCCTGTTGCCAGAAGAATGAGTTCCAATTTATTTGTCATTCACCATTCACCTACTAACTCAACAATAATTTTATCATCTATTCTTACACTCAAATTCATACTTACCCCCGCCTCTGATTATTTTGAAGCAAATTCTAGTCATCATATTATTTCTTACATAAAGTATGCATCTTTAAAAGATGAGGACTCCTTTAACATCATCACAATTCCATTATCACACCTCAAACCCCTTCTCCCTTCTCTGCCAAATAATTCCTTTTCATCACATATCCATGACTATTGAGTTTGTACTTGGCTCACAGTGTATCTAGGAACATAAATTCTCCTTGTGTCTAATTAAGACCTGCTGGGAGAGATAATTACTCTTCAGCAGTCAATAATCTCCTGTGCCTGGATCATAAGTGTCAGTACTATTTGAAAGGTTAACTGAGCCCAAATCCCTACTGTGAAATGCAGAGTCAGACAGATTTGGATTGGAGCCTTGCCAGTGACTAACTATGACTGTGGGCAAGTAACTAAACTCCCCACATTTCAGTGTTCACAATCATTTACAAATATTAGAATACAGAGGATCCAGGGACCTGGACTTTGGGAAGGATAAGCAGAAGGAACAGACTCTTCCTGAGCCCCAGAAATGGCATTCTGTTCTCCAGAAAACATATTCCCCTGCCCACTGCCCACTCTGTAACTCTTTCCCACCTATTCAGTGCCTAAATGAAGGAATCAGAATTTCTTTGGCAGTGTTATTTTTTTCAAATCAGCTCAAGTTCTCAGGGTGGGAGCTCAATATTGGTGATAAATATACTTTATGAGTATTTTTTGAGGATATTTCCTTAAAGGCTCTTCCAATAAATAATTTACTAGAGCACTGAAAAATGGAGGAGGCAACTCTGATTACATCTTACAGTATCAAAAGCTTAAGGAACCTAGGCAGCTCATAGCTTTTTAAAAACTTTCTGGAAGGGATAAGTCTTCCACATTTCTTTAAAAGGTTACAGCAGTTGGTCTCCTGGGTAGTGCTCTTCTCCCAGCTCTCTTGTGGATGTCACTCTGAAATCATCATCATCACATGTTTTTGGCCTGTTTGGTGCATTGCACATAGCTTTTCTGAACATTCATTTCCTTATCTTTAAAATTGAAATAGTCACATTGTTTGGGTTTAGGGTAGGAATTCAAAGACATTTTATAGTATTATAGCCAGGAATGAATGAATGAATGAATCAATCAGTAGATTGATTGGTTCACGTATTCAATCAACAACTTTTGGTAAGTACCAATTAAGCGCCAAGTATTGTGTTAGGTTCTGAGGTTATGATGGTGCACGAGACAGCAATCTCTGGCTAAGTTTTGGAACTTAGAATCCCAAAGGGAAAGCAGACCCCCAAATGAGTTAAATGCAAATAATTATAGAAGCAGAAATCATAAATGTTCTGAAGATAATGGTGAGGAATTCTGGTAGAAAATCTGGAGGGCGGGGCGGGACTGTCTCAGATCTTGTATCCAGGGAAAGCTCCTGTGATATGGGATATTAAGCTGAGACTTGGCAGATGAGTACCCCAAGCCTCATCCCTGGGGAGGTTCCCAAGAAATTATTAATGAACCTTCTCATCAAGATAAAATTGAAATATCTTAATATGGCATTCAAGATCCTCCAATATTAGGGTTGCCAAATAAAATAAATGAGTACTCAATTAAATCAGAATTTCTGATAAGCAATGAAGTCTTTAGTAGGTTATTAAATATTGCATGGGACACATTTATACTAAAACATTAATTGTGTATCTGAAATTCAGATCTAACCAGGTATCCTGTATTTTTATTTGCTAAATCTATTAACCCTATCCATGATCTTCCCTTGCCTACTTCCCACCATTTCCTTCACACATTCTACGTCTTGTCTACAAGAAATCATCCAGTCTCCGTGTCTTTGCTTATGCTGTTCCCTCTGCCAGAGTCACTATTCTTCTACTACATCCTCTTGGCCAACTCTTCTCATCCTTTATACCCTACTCCAAATGGCATTGTCTCTGGGAAACCTGCCCGGCAGAGCACATTATCCTCATTTGCCCACCAAACCTGGTTCTCATAGGATTTTGCCCAATAATTCTATGTTTTAAGGCTGCTTCTAAAAATACATAGGCAAGACAGAATGCTTGAAAAGGACAGTATGTAAGAAATGCTCTGATCCCTCCTGCCCTCTCCTTGCTCCCATCCCACTCAACTCCTCATAATATTAACATCAAACATTGGTTGAGCACCTTTCTGTGCCAGGCACTATGCTAAGTGATTTGCATGCAGCATCTCAGGTAAACCCTCTACAACCTTATGAGGTAGATTTGGTTGAATCTCCACTTTGCAGGTGAGGACATCAGGCATGCAGAGGTGAAGTTGCTTCTCCTGTTTCCGCATCTATAAAATGAGACTCATAACAACAGAGTTTTCTCCCCAACTAGAATGTGGGTTCCAAGAAGGCAGGAACTTTGTTTTATAAACTGCTATATCCTCAGAGCCCAGAATTGTCTAGCCATGAGCAGGCTCTCACTAAATATGTGTTGAATGAATGAATGAGTCACAATACAGATGAAGAAAGTGCAATTTAGAGAGAGAGAGAAAGTAACTTGCCAAGGAGCACACAGCCAGATGTGGTAGAACTTTGACTAGAACCACAATCAGGGGTGTACTGGCAGATGGTTAACAACTGGCTCTTTGGAAAAGCAACAGTAACAGCCCTGATTTGTAGCATTTGCTTATTTATATGGTGTAAATATTCCTGGCATGGTGATTTCAAGCAATCAATTTGATGTCAATCAGTTTGCAAACTTTCTGAAAATTTAACCATGGACTTTTGTAAGCCTGTCTATACAAGTTAGCTCCAGCACACACCATGAAATAGAACACAGATCTGTTTGTGTCCAAAGGGTACACTCTCACCATTACTTTGTCCCGTCTTTCTGACCAAGGCACAGTCTATATTCGTGCCTAAGTATCAGGGAAAAAGACATCCAAATAAACTTGGTTCAAAGCAGATTGCATAGGTGATCCTTAAAAAACATAAATCTCATCACAAAACTACCCTGCTTAAAATCTTCTCAATGCTGTTTGCATAAAATCCAGTCTCCTTACCATGGTCCACTAGGCTCATGAGAAACCTTCCCCTCTAGCAGGCACTGTACTAGGCTTGATGGATAATGCAGCGGTGAACATGACATACACAATCTCTGCTCTCACGGAGCCTGCAGTCCAGTCAATGAGGCTGTCAATAAACAAGTAAATAATCATTAAGTACAAAATTACAGATTGAAACATACATTTAGTGGAGAAGGTACTAGGAAAGGGAATAATGGGGAAAGGGGTTGCTTACGTGGACTGAGGGTGAGTTGAGGAAGCCACTCTAAGAAAGTAATAGTTGTGCAGCCTCGGACAAGTCACTTTCTGAGCCAGCACTGTCAGTTAGAAATACGACGGAGTATATGACGGAGTATACAAAGGAGAGCCACACATGCAATCTAAAATTTTCTACTAACCACATTTAAGAAGTAAAAAGAAATGGGTGAAATTAATTTTATAATATATTTCATTTGACCCAATATATCCAAAATGTCATGTTAACATGTAATCAATATAAGTCTTAGAAATCTAGTGTATATTTTATTTACACTTATGTCACATCTCAATTCAGACTAGCCATATTTCAAGCGCTCAGTAGTGAGTCTAGTATAGTATGGCTAGTAAGTATAGTATTTATAGGATTTAGGGTGGGAATTTGAAGGTATTTTATAGTATTATGGCCAGAATGAATGAATCAATCAGTAGACTGATTGGCTCATGTATTAAACCATGTTCTGAGCCTCAGTTTCCTCACCTGTGAAATGAGAGTGAAATGAGGATAAATCACTGGAAGCTTGTGAGAGAGCAAGTCAAGCACCCAGCACTCCACCCTAGACATATGTGCTTCGCAATAAAACGTTGGTTTCTTTGGGCCTTCCCCTCCCCTCCCTTCCCTCCTCCAAGTCTCCGTCCCTTTCCCCGCCCGTTTCAGGCTCTGGCGGAAGCAGTACAGTCGCAACTGCAGCGCGCTTTACGGTAGCGCTGCCTTTTACCGCAGTGTGGCCAGCTCTCTCTTCGCGCTTCCTTTTACCCCATTGGCTCTGCGACCCCGCTCGCAGCACTTTACGGCAGTGTGGCTGTAGCTGTAGCTGAGGGTCCCCGCGGTGTGGGTGTGGGTGGAGGGAACCGGCGTACCCGGTGTTGGCTGGGCCCAGGACCATGGACGTGGGCGAACTTCTGAGCTACCAGGTATGAGGGGCGAGAAGGGCCGGGGGACTACCCCCTTACCCGGGCAGGGGTCGCGGGGCCAAAGTCTCTTCACCTGACCTCCCCTCACCCCACTCCCAGGCCCCCTCACTTCTCAAGCCACCCGGGGGCCCAGACTCTCATTTCTTTTCACTTCCCGAGGCCCTCGTGGGCTCTTTCGATTCATTCCTTTTCAAGACCTGAACCCCTTCAGCTCCTCTTCCTCACCCTGGGGCCTGGTTTCCTTCAACTCCCCTGAAGCTCCAGGTTCTATTTTCACAACCATCCATCCCCTCTCAGCTCACTTTCCCCCCTCATTGAGGTGTGGTGGGAGAGCACGGGTCTTTCGTGGATTTGAGCCCCAGCTTCCCACTGACTGGTTGTGTGGCTTTTGGACAAGTCATTTTCCTTTCTTTGAGCCTCAGTTTTTGTAGTATCTATACAGTGGAGACAGTAGTAACTGCCTGGTAGGGTTATTTGAGGGCAGTACCAACTAATGGATGTGAGAGCTGATTGTAAAGTGTAGAAGGCTATGCTTGTGTTAATTGTGGCTTTTGGGAGATGTTTGGAACTCTAGCAAAGGATAGGTTCCTAGGAATCTTCATGTCCCTCCTGCTCAGGATACTTGTGGGGAAACGGTGTCCCAACAGGCAAGGACTTGTTCAAAGCCACTCAGAAACCAACAGCTGGGATTAGAGCTCAGGTGTCCTGACTCCTGTCCAGCATGGTAGCCACTAGCCACATATGGCTGTTGAATGCTTGAAATGTGACTAGTCTGAATTGAGAAGTAGTGTAAGTTTAAAATCTCACTGAATTTTGAAGACTTAGTATGAAAAAAGTAAATTTTAAAATATTGATTACATGATCATCCTGATCATGTCAGTTACATTGATTATTGGTAATAACGATTAAAAGATATTTGGGATAATAGGTGAAAATAATTAATGTAAAATATCTTAATTTTCATGTTGATTACCTGTTGATAATACTTAGGATTCCTTGGGTTAAAGAAAATATATTATTAAAATCAATGTCACCTTTTTTTATTTTTTTTTGGGACAGGGTCTCGCTTTTGTTGCCCAGGCTAGAGTGAGTGCCGTGGAGTCAACCTAGCTCACAGCAACCTCAAACTCCTGGGCTCAAGGAATCCTGCTGCCTCAGCCTTCCAGGTAGCTGGGATTACTGGCATGCGCCACCATGCCCAGCTAATTTTTTCTATATATATATTAGTTGGCCAGTTAATTTCTTTCTATTTATAGTAGAGACAGGGTCTCCCTTTTGCTCAGGCTGGTTTCAAACTCCTGACCTCGAACAATCCGCCCGCCTCTGCCTCCCAGAGTGCTAGGTTTACAGGCGTGAGCCACCGCGTCCGCCCTCAGTGTTACCTTTTAAAAACCTTTTTTAATGTGGCTACTGGAAAATGTAAAGTTACATAAGTGGTCCGTTTGTGGCTTTCATTTTGTTTTATTGGACAGCACTGCTGCTGTAGAAAATAACATCTCATAGTGGGGTCCAGGCCCTGTTACTTTAGATAAGGTGGTTGGGGAAGAACTCTGAGGAATGGATATTGAAGAACTGAAGATTGAGAAGGAGCCAGTCATGTAAAGGGGGCACAGTGGTGGAGGTGGAGGGAATAGCCTATTAGAGGACCAGGAGGAGGATTGATGTAGCTGGAACATGGGGAGTGAGCAGGAGAATGGTAGGCGACGAAGCTGGAGATGTAGGCAGATGACACACTATGTAGGCCTTCCTTGTGGGCCATGATAAAGAGTTTGAATTTTATATTGAGCGATGTTATGGATAACTTCATTCAACACATTGTTTACAGATGAAAAGTGAATGCTGGTCTGATAAAGGAATTTACCTGAGGTTGTAGACCAAGGTGGTGGGCAGAGTTGAAAATCAGAGTCCTGGTCTCTTTATTTCCAGCTCTGTTCATTTCTCACGTGTGCTATTCATGCGATTTCCTTTCTGTAAGATCTGTGTCCACTCTTCCTCTTCCTAAAGGATGGTATAGTGTAGAATCTAGTCCACACTTAGTCAAATGCACCTATCCCTTTGTGGAAAGTCATGATGAGTTTCTATCAGATGAGTTTTTGGATGCAAAAACTCTTTGAAAACAGTAACATTTTATAGACATGAAAGATGCTTTACTTACCTCCAGCATCTCTCTAAATCCTTATTAACAACCCTATGAGGAAGGTGCTGTTTTATAATCCCTGTTGCACAGATATGGAAACTAAGGTACAAAAAAGTCCCTGCCTTAAGGCATCTAGCCAGGTAGTGTGGCATGGCCAGGGTTCTCAGGCAGTCTTATTCCATAGCTGGCAGTGCTAACCACTGTGTTGTATTGCCTACTGTGTGCCAGAAGCCGAGCCAAGGTGCTTTCAGACAAGTTCTCGTGTTTAATTCTCTAAAGGTTGAGAAGGAGCCAGTCATGTGAAGGGGGCACAGTGGTGGAGGCGGAGGGAACAGCCTATTAGAGGACCAGCAGGAGGATTGATGTAGCTGGAACATGGGGAGTGAGCAGGAGAATGGTAGGTGACGAAGCTGGAGATGTAGGCAGATGACACACTACGTAGACCTTCTTTGCGGGCATGGAAAGATTTATTTTCTATAAAATTGGCATGCCTGTCTTATAGAAAAGGAAATTCAAGCTAGAGTGGTCAAGTTATGTGCCTAAAGTCAAACAGCCAGTAAGGAGCAGGGCCAGAAATGAAACTAACTGAACACCCAAATGTAGTTTTACATTTTGTTTTCAGATTTTAAAAAACTTTAAAAATTGAAGTATAGTACACATGTAGAGGAATGCATAAATCTTAAGAGCCATTGATTATAATTATTATTTACGAAGTAGACTCAGTGGGACCACTGAAGTTCACTACGTGGAGACATGTGGATATGAAGTTGTCTGATTTGAATATCCCCACTCTCGGAGTTTGGTTCAGTAAGTCTCCAATGGTACTTTAGATTTTGCATTTCTGGGAGATTTGGGTTGTAATCCCATCTTTATCATTACTTATCTGAGTGACTCAGGACAAGTCATTTTCCCTCTCTGTAAATCATTTTTTTTTTTAATCACTTGCAAAATGAGGAGACTGGACTATATGGCTTCAGGTTCTTTCCATTCCTAAAATATATAGAGAGACTAAGGTGAATTCCATTCCTAAAATTCAGAGACTAAGCAAGGAAAAATATCATGTGGTGTCAGAAAATGTTTATTAAAAATATTTAATATTTTTAGTAAAGAAAAGAAAGAAATGAAGCTTTTCTTTTTGAGTGTCTATTAAATTTCATCTTGGGGCCAGGTACAGTGGCTCATGCCTATAATCCTAGCACTTTGGGAGGCCAAGGCAAGAGGATCACGTAAAGGCCAGGAGTTCAAGACCAGCCTGAAACAACATAGTGAGACCCTGTCTTTACAAAAAATAGGAAAATTAGCTATGTGTGGTGGAGTGCGCCTGTAGTCCCAACTACTCAGGTCACTGAGGCAGGAGGATCACTTGAGCCCAGGAGTTTGAGATTGCAGTGAACTATGATGACACCATGGCACACTAGCCTGGTCAATGAAGTGAGACCCTTTGTTTTAAAAAACAAAAAGAAAAAAAATTTTTTTTCTTTTCATTTTTGGGGCAACTTGTTGGGAAGATTCCAATTTTCTGCTGAGATTGGTTCTTCTATGAATAATAGAGTTCGGCACTAAGTGCCTCAGTATATGCCTTATATCCTTGACATATGTTAACTATTCATTTGAGAAGACTGGAGAATTACAATGTGGACAGGAGGTGATGGAAAAAGTCTTCAAGAGGAAACTAGTTATGTTCCCAATATGGAAATTTACTTTTTTGATGCCTTCAGGCTTAGACATCTCATCAAGAAGTATGCCCAGCAGTGCTTTGGCTGAGAAGTTTCTGCTGCATAGGCACGTATATGAACTCCAGGGCACTCTCATTAATACTAATTCCACAGATGTCTGGAAAAAGTTCTTGCCTCTGAAGTTTTGCAATAAAGAATTCACATTTAATGCAGCTTGTGACATGAGAGGAATTCTCTTTGAGGCAGATTGGGGTCAGGGACCCTAGGTTTTGGTGATATTGCAGACTCCCACTCCTCTTGTCACTTATCAGTAATATCTTAGCATTTCCCTTAGGTTGCAGGGGCTTAGAGGAGTCTCTAAACTTGCTCCTTTCCCTCTCTTTCTTTCTTCGAAATGAAGTTTTTTAATGATAATAAACTGACAGGAACAGTATTGAAATATTTGAGAGGAGGAGAACTACTACCCTAATCCAATAAATATTTTTTATATTCCCGTAGTCCTTATGTATTTTGTGTGGCTGTAACTATCGTATAGCTAGTTTTGTGTTCTGTGTTTTTAATTTAACATTGCCACAAATATTTTCTGTATTATTAAATATAACATAGCCTTCATGTTATTTTTAATATTTATATACTTTTTGCTTGCATGATAGACCACTTTTCCCTAAAGTATTCCTTTATAGTTAGATATTTAGGTGGTTTCCAGGTTTTTGTTCTTAGAGATAATATTGCAGTGAACTTCTTTGTTCATGTGGCATTTTTTTCCCTCTTATAGTCATTAGTAATTACCATGTGCCATCTCCTGTGCTAAGTATTGCATGTACTAAAATTATAAAGACACGGTCCTGGGCCTTAAAGAATTCATAATTTAAGGAGCGAGACAGACATTTAAACAACTAACTGTATGAATAAAAGCATTATGGGAGCACAATGGAAGGAAAGATTGGATATGCCTGGAGAGGCATGTATTGGTGGGGATGGATTTGGTTTGGTCATTAAAGAAAATGGAGATGATACCAGAATCTCATGCTTGATGCATGGATAGGAATTTCTGTGGGTGGTATAGTAGGCTGGGGATGGTCCTTCTTGACTGAGATTAAAAGCAAAAGCAGGGGAGTGAAATGTTCAGAGCATTGAGTAAATGGAGGGGAGTGGCAGGAGAGGATGGGGTCTTCTTAGCTGCAGATATGTTAAGTGATCCATAGTGCTTATGTGAGTTAATTCTTTATCAGTTTATAGTGCTAATTGTAAACTGTGTGTATCCCATTGTAATTGCTATCTTGATATACTAGTTGTATTTTTTTCCTATTAATCTAGTAGGAATATAAAACGTTAGTTCAAGGTTGCTTTAATAGCCATGTTTTTTTCTTGTGTGTGTTTATCCTTTGTATTTCTTATCTGGCTCTTAAGGTAGTAGTTGTTTTGTAATTGAGCTTTTCTGTTATGCTTTTTGTTGTTGTGTGGATAAGAAACATTATTGAAAGCCTGAATACTGGTGCTCAAATATATCTTTCATTCTGTGGTAGTCTCATCTTACCTATAACCCTAAGAATGCTATTCTAATCATAATGCCATTTTATAGCATCATGAAGTAGGCTCTTTATGCATGAGTTTAGTACTTTTCAAAGTTACTTTTTGTTAGAAGTGTGACTATAAATAATAAAGAGCTATTCTCATTGATACTTCCATTTCAGAGTGTTTTCTGTTTCACCTCTTGACTGATTTTTTTTAAGTTCATTTCCTCCCTTTGCATCCTTCTCATCCTTTCTCTTGCCTCTGGCTCATTCTTCTCACACTCACAAAACACATTGTATTTATATGCCTCCTTGTACATGTTCTTTACTAGACTGTAGCCTTAGAGGCAGGGACCAGCACCTAGCAGAGTGTTAGCCACAGTCAATGTCTAATTAAGTGGTAGTTTAGTGATTGAGTGAATGAGCCAGTACATGCCTTCAAATATGCTGTGTTGTTTCATCTTTTGGAAAGCCTTTGCGCTGTTACCTTGTTTGTTTGTTGGCCTATATCTCTGCTTTTGTGTTAGACTTCAAGAAAATTTGATTCACCCTGTTACTTCAGTTTCTGAATCGTTTTCCTCTTCCTTGTCATATGTTGCTACTCTTGCTACAGAACCTATATTCTTTTTTTTTTTTTAACTTTTTATTGTGAATTTATTTTAAGGTTAGGGAAAATTTACAAAAATAATACAGTTTCCATATATTCCTCATCCAGCTTCCCCTAAAGTTAACATCTTAGATAACCATTGTATAATGATTACAACCAGGAGATTAAAATTCATATAATATTAGTAACTAAACTGCAGACTTACTTAATTCAGATGTCACCAGTGTTTGCAGTAATGGTCTTTTTCTCTTTTGGGATCCTTCATTGCATTTAATTGTCATATTTCCTTATTCTCCCCTTGTCCTTCATTTTTGAAGCATGCTGGTCAGTTATTTTGTAGAATGCCCAAAACCTACATTCTTGAGGGTTGCCAATGTTTTTTTTTGCCAAAGATTTTATTGGACTCTTTATTCTTGACTTTTCACTAGAATTTCACTTTATGACCCTATTCCTCATCTTTTTGGAAGAATTCATTCATTCTTTTCCTTTCGACACCATTTTGTAGACAGCTCTTAGCTCCCTAGCCCTGATTTATGTTTCATATGTCTGTTGGACATTCTGGCTAGGTGTTCTGGTATCACATAATTCTCTGCTTCCTCTTGTGCCTGCCCCCATGGCCAACTTTGCATTTTAGTTAGGGGTGTTGATGTTCAGCAGACTTGAAAGAAGCCTTGGAGCTATTTCTCAAAGATGAAAGGGCTCAAAGATGAAAGACAAGGTTTTCTCCTCATGGATCCTACAAGCTCATGAACAGAGGCCAGCTCTTCTCTCAGGAATCAAGAAAGTGTTAGGATATGAAAATGATTAACTCATAGTCTAGATAGGACAATGATTACGTCACTGTTCTTACTCTTGTGGAGCTTTTAGTGTAATGGGGGTATACCACATATTTGAAATCCAAGTTTGGAGGCATGAACAAGATGTCATGGCAGAAAGGCACGAGCAGCTCTGCTGGTGAGAAGTTGGGAAAGGCTTCATGGCGGAGGTTCTACATCTTCAGGAGTCGTCTTTCCATCCCTTCCTTCTGTTCCAGCCACCACCACCTTAGTTGAGACTCTTAAGACTTGGTCACGTAAGTAGCCAGCTAGGAGGTCTTACTTTTTGTTGTTGTGGATCTCATGTAGGCTTGGTGAATGAATATAGGTTTATTTCCTCTGTAGGCTAACAGAACACTTCTCCAGTCATAGACTTCAGACTTACCCATTCCAGCTTCCTTGGAGATAGGTCTTATTGAGTTGGCTTCCTAACTTTGGAGGTGAACTTGAGGAAGACAGCCATACCTTTCTGCGATCTCTCATTAGGTGTCATTATTTAAATTGGGGGCCGAATTTATAAGGTTTAACCCATGAGAAGTTTACCTGTATAAAAATGACTACACTGAGAATATGGATGGTTCAAAGTGGCTTGTCAGCACGTTGGAGAAAATAATTCAAAGCATATGCCCTTCTGAGTGTGTCTATGAGGGTGTCTCTTAATGTTTAGTGGATGAACACAAACTCTGGCTCAGACTGCTTGCGTTTGAATCCCAGCTCTGCTACTTGCTAGCTGTGTGACCTTGGGTCAGTTAATTAACCTCTTTAAGCCTCAGGTCTTCATCTTTAAAATGAAGATTGTATAAAAGTATCTATCTGTGTTGTACCATCTTTTAAAAAATTTCTGCTTTACCATGTTTTGTTAAAATAGAGGATTAAATGAGACAACATGGGTAGTGCCAAGTAGTATAGTGCCTGACACATAGTAAGTGTCCAGTAAATATTAGCTGTTAATTTTCATTATTGATATCGTTACAAACAACACACATGCTACAGGAAAAAAGGTTTTTTTTTGAATCCTGCAAAGCTGCTTCCATATTCCCAAGGTTATTAGTCCCTTGGAGAGTAAGGTTTAGAATGTTGTACAATGAAATGAGAGTAGTTTGTCACCCACACGTGCCACAGTATAGAAATGTTCTCAGTAGGTTGAAGCGCAACCCTGTTCTACCACAGTTAGCAGTCATTGATATCAAGAATTATGCCATCAACACAGTAATTCTTTTGCCCAGATCTCTTTAATATTGCTAAGACATCTTCGTTTTCTTCTCATCTAGTACCAGGAATCTCATTTACAAATTTCTCCTCTCGTTTGTTTCCCCACCCCTTAGTGTCCGAAAGGAAGGGATTGGGTTTGGTCTGAGTCTTGTGTAACTATAGAGGAATTGGAATTAGGAGAAGTTATAGCAGGAATTCTGATACTGCTTTTACCCAGGTCAGCCATTTGGCTCTTTAGTACTTCAGCTGAATACAGGCATACCTCCAAGTACTGAGGGCTCAGTTCCAGACCACTCCAATAAAGCAGGTCACATTAATTTTTTGGTTTTCTAGTGCATATAAAAATTATGTTTATACTGTGCTGTAGTCTATTAGGTATGCAATAGCATTATGTCAAAATGTACACATCATAATTAAAAATACTTTATTGCTAAAAAATGCTAACAATCATTTGAGCTTTCAGTGAGTTGTCCTTATTTTGCTGGTGATATTGATGGCTGCTGATGGATCAGGGTGGTGGTTGCTGAAGGTTGGGGTGGCTGTGGCAATTTTTAAAAATAAGACAACAATGAAGTTTGCCCTATTGATTGACTTTTCATTTCACATAAAATTTCTCTGTAGCATGTAATGCTATTTAATAGCATTTTACCCACAAGAGAACTTCTTTCAGAATTGGAGTCAATCCTCTCAAACCCTGCTGCTGCTTTATCAACTAAGTTTATGTAACATCCTAAATCCTTTGTTGTCATTTCAACAATGTTCATAGCATCTACACTGGGAATAAATTCCATCGCAAGAAACCACTTTCTTTGCTCATCCATAAGAAGCAACTTATCATCTGTTCAAGTTTTATCATGAGATTGCAGCATTTCAGTCAAATCTTCAGGCTCTACTTCTAATTACAGTTCTTTTGTTATTTACACCATATCTGCAGTTACTTCATCCACTAACGTCTTGAACCCCTCAAAGTCATCTATGAGGGTTGCAATCAATTTCTCCTAGACTTCTATTAATTTTGATATCTTGATCTCCTCCCATGAATCACAAATGTTTTTACTGGCATCTAGAGTGGTGAATCTTTTCCAGAAGGTTTTCAATTTACATTTTCCAGATTCTTCAGAGGAAACACTATTCATGGCAGCTATAACCTTAAGAATGTGTTTCTTAAATAATAAAACTTGAAAGACAAAATACTACTTGATCCATCGGTCACAGAATGGATATTGTTATTAGCAGGCACGAAAACAGTAATAATCTTGTACGTATGCATCGGAGCTCTTGGGGGACCAGGTACGTTTTCAATGAGCAGTAATATTTTGAAAGGAATCTTTTTTCCTGAGCAGTAGGTCTCAATAGTGGGCTTAAAATATTCAATGAGCCATACTGTGCACTGTCATCTAGGCTTTTTTGTTCTATTTATATAGCACATGCCAAGTAGACTTAGCATCATTGTTAAGGGCCCTAGGATTTTTGAAATGGTGAATGAACATTGGCTTCAACTTAAAGTTACCAGCTGCATTAGCCCCTAACAAGAGAGTCAGTTTGTTCTTTGAAATTTTGAAGCAAGGCATTGACTTCTCTCTAGCTATCAAAGTCCTAGATGGCATCTCCTTCCAATATAAGGTTGTTTTGTCTACATTGAAAATCTGTTGTTTAGTATAGTCACCTTCATTGGTGATCTTAGGTAGATCTTCTGGATCACTTGTTGGTTCACCTTGCACTTTTTTGTTATGGAGATGGCTTCTCTTCTTAAACCTCATGAACCAACCTCTGCTAGCTTCAGACTTTCTTATGTGGCTTCCTTACCTCTCTCAGCTTGCACAGAATTGAAGAGAATTAGGACCTTGCTCTGGATTAGGCTTTGGTTTAAGGAAATGTTGTGGCTTGTTTAATCTTTTATCCACACCACTCAAACTTTCTCTGTATCAGCAATAAGGCTGTTTTACTTTTTTATTAGTCATATGTCTAGTGGAGTAGCACTTCGGTACGGCGCTCACCCAGCCGCGAAACCTTGTCCACAGCTGGCACTCATAGTCCACACGATAGTTTGTGCTGTGCATTGACAAAGAATCTGTTTTGCTCTTGTGTGATGAGGAAAGCTTTAAAGCATTGAAAGCTTGTTTTACTTTACAGGCAGCTTTATTTGTAATGTAAATCAGAATAGGTAACATATACATATATGTTTTTATTACATTATTTTTAAATGTTCACAATTTTATTTTGATAAATGAAAAATTAGAAAAGTCATATCACGGCTGTTGGCTAAAGTCGCTGTGTGCGTTCATCTGTGGCTATCAACTATAGTTGATGCTTGTACTGAAGTGGTTAAGAACTTTTCCTTTACATTCACAACTTGGCTAACTGGTGCAAAAGACCTAGCTTTTGGCCTAGCTTTCAGTCTGTCTTTACTTTTGACATGCCTTCCTCACTAAAGCTAAGTCATTTCTAGCTTTCAATTTAAAGTGAGAGACATGCAAGTCTTTCTCTCACTTGAACACTTAGAGGCCATCGTAGGCTTATTAATTGGCCTAATTTCAATTGTTGTTTCCCAGGGTGTATGGAGGCCTAAGGAGAGGGAGAGAGATGGGGGACTGGCCAATCAGTGGAGCAGTCACTGTCACAAATCAGAGATCAATGATTACAGATCACCATTACAGATATAATAATAGTGAAAATGTTTGAAACATTGTAATAATTACCAAAATGTGACATACAGGCATGAAGAGAGCACATACTATTGGAAAAATGGCACTGATAGACTTGCTTGACAAAGGGTTGCCACAAACCTTAATTTCTAAAAAGTGCATTGTCTGTAAAGTGCAATAAAATGAAGTGTGCCTGTGGTTCAAAACCATTTTCTTTTCTATAGAGTTCCAGGAGTGACTCATCTGAAAGTATTGGCCTAAACTTTAGGACTCCAGCTCAATTTGTGAGTTGGTAAATAGAAACTGGATTCTCTTCATCCTGGAGTTCAGTGAAAGATCTAGTGAGACTACCACAGTGCATTTCCATCTTTTAACTTGTTTTACATTATCAGTTGCTTGTAAACAGATTATCTACTTTGACTCCTTGGACTTCCTTTCAGCTAACTACCCAGCAATGTCCAGAGTCACTGAACTGAGAAACCAAGCAGAGTGTTGTGTTGTTTCTCTTGGAATATATCTGACTTTATTCCAAAAGCAAGTATGAATGATTATTGAACTATGATTATAATAGTTTGGCATTATTCATGTGCTCATTCTGTTAATACATAAAATTGAGGGTTGATTATGTTTTTTTGTTTGACCCCCCCATTCTTCCCAAGAGCATCTGAGTTTAAAATTTCTTTTGGGATCTTTGATAGATATAAACATTAATAGTACATCAGTCCTTTGCTGCTGTATAATGTTGGAATGCTATTTTCTTTGCAGCTTTGGATAAAAAGAAAAGAATTGTAGTTACAATTTGTCATGTAATCTTTTAGCAGCCTCTCTGAACATTGGAATAGCTAATAGCTTACCAGACTAATGATGAGAGAAAGTTTTGAGCATCTCAAGGTTACATGATTATTTACAGAAAAGCTGCAACATGGAGCAGGGCTCTGGCCAGAAGTATACTCTGTTGGAAAGAGGATGATAGAAATGCCAAAGGGTTAACAGAATGCTGAAACTCATCAATAAAACAGGACAAGAAAAAAAACATTACCATTGATTACTTGAGGGTTGTAGCTGAAAGAAACCCATAATGAGGTTCGTTTTTAAAAAAAGGTGGTACATAACTCCTCATTTACCTGGTGTCTTTGGAAAATACGGTTTTCATCATAGACAGATTTTCCAGCTAACTGAAGCCTATAAGTGGTGTGAGAATACTAAAAGAAGAGAATACTAAAAGAATACAAGAAGAAACCTAGAGATAATGTATTCCAACCTTTTTTTTTTTTTACAGTTGGGGAAGCCAGAGCCCTGAGGGAAAGTAACTTGCCTCATGATCCAAACTACTTGGTGCCAAAATGGAGTTCAGAGTAGTGCTTTGTGCATGACGATGCCACCTCTTCTTTGACATGTACAGAACTTGTATATTTTCATCATACTGTATGGAGATCTTTCTAAAACATGTACATTCTTACCATTCTCAGGAGGTCACATGGTGGTCTCAGGATCATCGTTATGAGTACATGTTAATTGTGCCCAAATTCTCTCATGACCCTTTGAAGTGTGGAAAGCTTTTACTTCTGCGCTGTGGAATGTTATGAAGTTTGAGTTCTTGTGCCTACTTTTTAATAGTTTTCATTCTTCTCTTTGGTGTCAGCTGCCACTCCTTACTGTTATTGTTTATTTGATAGAATTATATCTAACCTCTAAGCCCTTTTCCCCCCATTCTTTTAATGGTTTCATGAAAGTGGAGGTTATTGGATGAATGAGGCATTAGTATTCTTGGTTATCTTTGGTTGAACTATAAAATTTTAGAGCTCATCTGCTAGATTCTGAAGTCTGTAAGATTCTAGAAGTCACATCAACCTGACTTGTCTTATTTTCCATGTAGCATTTCCTCTACAATCTCTTTGCCTACCACTGCCATCTTGGGAACTCGAGAACATCTGAGCAATTACTATTGCCCACTAATCATGAAGCTTTCAAGAGAAACTAGCACTCAACAAATAGCGGCTTGGCCTGGCCTTCCTTGCAGTGCCCCTTTCTTTCATGCCTGCTTATCTTACTGGAGGGTTGCCACGTACCTAATTGCCTTAACTCTGAATCTTTCAGTCAGCCTTATATCCAAATTCACACATTCATTAGCCCATGAAATCTAGATTTTTATCAGTCACCTGAAACCTTGCATGCTTGTTCTCAACCTATTTATGATTCTGCCTAGTTCCTATCTTGTGCTTGACTCTTGGCTCTTTCTCTCATATCCTGTCTCTCCTTTTTCTCTTGTCTCCAAACACAACACCAGTTTCTTTTAGACTTGGTATGTGCTCTCTGGCTCCCAACTGCTGACTCACCATTATCAAGGACTCTGGCTGGCTGGGACTGGAGCTGCCTTATATAGTGTGTCTCATAAGGTGTATCTTGCCCTAGACAGACCTTTAAGACCACACTTTGGCCCTAGCCCATTAGGGATTACTTTGTTCAGTCCATCTGATCTTCCTGTAAAAGGACAGTGTAAGCAAAACCATACCCAATAGACTTGCAGATTTTCCAACTCTGCAACTTTGACATTCTACGAGTTCTCCATCTTGGTCTTGTCTCCCTCTGGCGTTGTTTCCTAGTCATCCACCAGGGGTTGGTGAAGAAATAGGATGTTGTTTACCGTTGTTTCCTGGGCATTGTGACATATGCTCACAGTCAGGCTGTAAGCCAATCCAGATTTTTGGAGGTTAGTAAATTTCACTTGGATTAGTGTTCCATATTGAGCCTTTTTATTCTTTAATCATTCAACACATATTTATTAAATGCCTACTAAATGTAAGATATTATACTAGACAGTGGAAATAGAGTGATACACAAGACAGTCACAGTCCTTGCCTTTGTGAAACTTATATCTAGGGAAGCAAGACAGGCAATAATAAGAAAAACAAATACAAATAAATAAGAATGTCTAAAGAAGCAAACATATAAGGTAAACAAAAACAAGATAATTTAAAATAGGGATAGACAGGGAAAAAATGGGCTAATGTAATAGAGTAATGGGGGAGCAGTGGTTATTTACATCAGAAGGTTCTAGAAGACCCCTCCGAAAGGGACATTTGAGCTGAGAACCAAATGATGAGAAAGATCCAGCCATATGAAGAGCTGTGGGAATAGCAGAGTAGGTTAGTCCAAGGGAAAAGCCAATACAAAAGCCCTGCGGTGGGAACAGACATTTGAGTCAGTATGGTTAGAGCTTGGTGAGTGAAGAGGGATGGTTGAGATAAGGACAGAGAGGTTACCTATGGGGAGGAGGCAGAACCCTAACATTCTTGGACTTTATTCTCAGCACAATGGGAAGCTATTGAGTGTTTTAAGCTGTGGAGTGAGACAATTTGGTTTATGTTTTAAAAGATCACTGCATCTGCAGATTAGAGAATAGATTGTAGGGGAGCAATCTGGCCAGCTTAGTTGTTGAAGGGGGTGTAGAATTCACCTCTGTGCTGCAGAGGGCCGCAGCTGAAGCTATACTCTCCCGAGGATAATTGCTTTCCCACCTAGCTTGTTTTCAGAATCTTTAGTTCTAAACATTTAATCTGCGTTCTGGCTTAATCAAGAAGCAGCTCTCTCCTATTGCCAGGCTTGGCTCAGAAAATGTGGGCATGGTGCCTTTTGTTGAGCACCCTGGCCTAGAGAGAATGCAGAAAGCAGCCCCTGGTGGACCCGAGGACAATGCAGCTGACCCTCAGCACCTGCTAACTTGTGGGAAGCTTTGGAATCCACAGACTTTATTGCTTCTGCAAAACAGTTGCAGATGGTCTGAACTGATGATTAAATATCACTGCTGCATTGCCCAGATCTGCTGTGGCCATCTTCTCCATATCTGGTTTTATGTTATAGTGGGTAATTAAGGGGGCACAGCCATTTCTGGTTACTTCCAGGACATCTTTTTCAGTCGACGTCGGGGGAAATTTCAGTTTCTGTCAGTTGTGTAAGTGACTGCTGTGAGCAGTGGTTGTGAATGGCTACTTTTTGTTTTCAAAATTAAAAAAAACCCCACAAAACTTAAAAAGAACTCTCTCTAATGAAAGGGAATAATTGCCTGCTATTGCTGTCTCTGCTGCTCCTCCAGTGGGAGTTCTGCCATCAGACTTGTCAGAGTTGTTTGGCAGGGACTTTTTCTCTTGAGTTAGCACATAGAGATCTGAACAGTCAGAGATAACACAAATTAGCAAAGATACAAGCATATCTGCAGAGGAACAGATTTCCTTCTGACCAGAAATGCCACTGGTGGCCACCACCCTAATTTTCGATGCATCTCTTACCACTGATGACAAGACTTTTCAGCAAATAAAAAGAATTGCTTAAACACCACCTGAACTGGGCAGTTTTTATAAGACTTTAGAATTTCAAAGGGCCTTGGGCTGCTTAGGCCGCCAATGTAAAGTCACTGAATATTATCTCCCTGTCTCCTCACTGGGGATCCTTACACCTCACTCAGCATAATGAACTTGGAGACAGAAATCCTTATTCTTCTGCCTCTTTTGTTTTGGCCAAAGATTTCTTCTTCCATCTCCATCGAACTTGCAAGGACGCAGAAGATTCAGTGGGGGAATAAAGAGATGGCATCTGCCTCTGGCTGACATGACTAGTGCCAGTGATCGCGTGGGGATTCCATAATGAAGATTGCAAATCACTTCCTGTCCTCTTGGAGCCTGTCCCATAATTAGAAGATTAAACATTTTGTTTAAATTGGTAATTTTCCCTCTCCCTTCTCTGAGTGCTTCAAACCACTATTTGGAGCAGGATGAAGACTGGTTAACTGTCTGACATTGGGCTCCATGTTCTAGTTGTGATTGTCAGAGGAGGTTGAGAAAATCTTATTTTAATTAAAAATGCAGTTGTTAGCCATACTTCACCTTGTGTGAGGCAGAGGCACTTCTGACTATGTGAACTTTCTGATTGCTGAGTGTAGTGAGTATAGCTTTTCTCAGGAGCATCCCATGGATCCTAACAGGATAATATCATGAGGTGGGTGTGCAGCTGGCCTTGAATTATTGCCTCTGCATTGATCGCAGATTTGCCCTTCAGTTGACAGGTTGACTTTGTGCTTGTGGGAGCAGGGGGTCACATGTAGGGATGGTATGTTCCTGAATTGAAGGGGATGAAAAGCAGCTCACAGAGGAACGTGGACATTTTCATACTTTTAATGAAACAGAAGAATATATGTCGTTCCTCCCCATGCCACTCAGTTAAAAGAACAAAACAAAGGCCTGGAGACTATCGGGTATCGAAGCCCACTGAGAGCCAGGCTTTGTGTGATTTATGTGTGTTATTCCGTCTCATCCTAAACCTTTAGGACCCTGGGAAGTCAGCATTCTTATTCCTATTTTGCAGATGAAGAAAGAAGCTCCCAGAGGTTTAGTAACTTGCCCAAAGACACCCTGGAAGTTGGTGGTGGACTCTTCTTTCTAGAATTGG
Source organism: Mirza zaza (assembly GCA_008750895.1). Lineage (NCBI taxonomy): Eukaryota > Metazoa > Chordata > Mammalia > Primates > Cheirogaleidae > Mirza > Mirza zaza. Next base: position 23,388 of record VSMD01140087.1, on the reverse strand, counting down.
GCTCCTGTGGATATAGGTAGCTTTGAAAAAAAAAAACCTTAGAGCAGGTGTCCTCAAACTACAGTCTGCAGGCCACATGCAGCCCGCCGAGGACATTTATCCGGCTTGCCGGGTGCTTTTGCCGCCCCTGCCTGTCCTGCTTAGCAGCTGACTCGTCTGCGGTCCTCAGTGTGCATGTGTGGAATATGCGCTGCACTCTGCAACGGCCCTCCAGTGGTCTGAGGGACAGTGAACTGGCCCCCTGTTTAAAAAGTTTGAGGACCCCTGCCTTGGAGTATAGACTACAGCAGAATGCTGCCATCACTCTGCGTTGTACTTGGCCTCCCTTCTACTATGCCTCTCATTCTTTATTGGAATTACTTGTTTACATGCCTGCCTTCTCACTGGACTGTGAGTTCCTCAAAGGCAGTGACCAGATCAGCGCTTGCTTGCCATAGAGTAAATGCTCAGTAAATGTCTCTTGACTAAAGAAAGGAAAGAATGAGGGATGAATGAAGCAGTGAATCAATTAGGTGACTAAATTTGTGTCTCTTCCAGGTATCTTTTTATATTGAGGCTTAGCACCTCCCCAATTGCTGTCTTTTTCTTGCCTCTTCTTGATGGGAGTAGGTTAAGTTGTGTTTGTGAATGATGGTGGCCCTTGTCATAAGAAACTCTGGGTTGAGTGAAGCTTGCCTCAGGTAACACATGATCTTCATAAAAGCCTGATTCTATTATTGTAGTAACCTGAGAGTTGGTTGGCATATGTTTTAAAGACCAGTGTTGTATCTGACTCTAAAGCAAGAGATTGATTGGTTTCATTTATTTGCCAAAGCTTTACTGCAAGTCTACTGTGGGCCATAATTGCTGTTTTCTCTCCACCTAGCCTCATAGGCAAAAAATAAGAGATCATACAGAACAACAAGAGGAGTTTTTATTTTGTGTTGGTTGGATCTGGCGTATTCATTTCCATTTGATATTTTTTTCTTTTTTTAACATTTATTGACTACTTTTTCTGGGATAGTCACTTCCACATACCATCCCACAACCCTAGAAGAGCTTTTTGCAGTGATGAAACTAAGGCTGAAATGGTGGTGATTTGTCCAAGGTCACACACTACTAGTACCAATAAACCCAGGTGTCTTTTTTTTTTTTTTTTGAGATGGAGATACCTGGGCTAGAGTGCCATGGCATCAGCCTAGCTCACAGCAACCTCAAACTCCTGGGCTCAAGTAATCCTCCTGCCTCAGCCTCCCAAGTAGCTGGGATTACAGGTATGCACCACCATGCCGGGCTACCCAGGTGTCTTGACTACCAAATTCCATTCTTTTCTCACTATATGGCATTCCCTATTAATGGGACTAGTTTAACATTAATTTCTTATGTGTTTTATGTTTTGTACAGGCCTAGGACAAACATGGTTTTCCAAAACTAGAGTTGCTAACAGTTCACTTGAGTTTAAGGAGCCTCAGGAAACACATCTGTAGTAAGCACAGAAACCAGTTAAGGCAGGATGATTTCCCAATCACATGGTGGAAATATGATATAGAAAGAGTGAGAGCTTTAGGCTTTGACTGGCAATATTTAAATCCCGTATCTACTAATTTTTAGCTCTCTGGCCTTTGGCAGTTCGCTAAGCAAGCCACCTGTGCCTTGGTTTCCTCACATGTAGAAATGGGGCTAGAAGAGTTGTGTGAAGAAGACTAAAAAGATAATGAAATGTTATATTCCTAGTACAGAGTATGCACACAGTTAATGGTAACTATTATATAGCTTGGATAATCACTTGGTAAGGAATCTGAAAGAGGACTTCTATATAGTTTCTCTAAACCCCATGATTCTGTGTCCTCAGTGCCTCCTAGGAAGTTCTTTGTGATATTTGTGTCTGGCTTTGCCTCTTGAGGCCCATTCTGGCTCACCTAGGCAGCTTTGTTTAAAAGAGGCGGCTGAATTCCCTTGTGTACAGGGTTTTTCAGTGTCTTTGTGTTTTTTGGTATGTTTACTGGAATTCTCAGGTTTTTAAGTAATTTCATTCTGAGACAAGTGAGTAGAATTGATGTCAGGCTGCTTTAACACAGGTGTTATAAACAAGATTAAGAGGTTGTTGAAAAGATATCAGTGGTGCTCTGGAGCTAGCTTTCTGAAGTCATTCTGAATTGACAGCTAATGGGTAGTTTGCCTTGATGGCTCTCTCTGAGTTGGTTGTAACTGACTAGAGATTCACCCACAGAGGAAACTTGCTTATGAAAACTCACTTTACTTTCTTTGATGAGGAAGTAAAGCTATAGTAATATGTAATACTGTCTTTGCCCTGTTTTTAGATAGCTTTTTAAAGTTTTTTGATATGCTATGCAGCCAAGCTTCAAAGAAAACTTTAAATAGGGGGAGATGATTCAAGACAATTATTTTATTATGGTATTTATTTATTTTTGTATATAAGACACGTATTTATCTTACTCTTGGTAGAGTTTCTTCCTTTCCAGCAAAGTAAACATTTTGCTTATCTTGTCTATTAGATGCTCTTGCTGGGAAATTGAGTATCTTAAAATGTTTTTGAGTTAGCAGGTATTAGTTTAAAATCACTTAGACATTTTATAGCCTCACTGAGTGAGAGTTGTGATGGTGGGGTTAGAACTTGTAGGGGGAATTTGTAGGTGGCGAAGAAGCATTTACCCAGGCTATCAGAGAATTCCTTTGATCGTATTCCACATGGCCAGGTAGTCAGGGTTCTCCTTTTGTATTCCAGATTGGGGAAATATTTCTGATACTGAATTGTCTCATCTAAGAATAACTCATTTACCCTCCTTTATTGAGGACAGAGGTATTTTGCCAACTCTAGTGGTTTATAAAGCTTCTAGAAATAGTAAAACCTTTGAGTTGAGGAAAATAAAGCGCACCTTACACAAAAGCAGACATGAAACCATCTTTTTTCATTGTCTTTGATGGACTCATCAACAGGCATGTATTGAGGCCTTAACACCAGCTACTTCATTCAAGCTGAGAGAGACAGATAAATCACCACTCAAGTGCTGCAAAGTATATTATATAATCATGCTACATTTTCAGACTCCAAAGTATTGCCCATCATATTGAAAAATATTGTTTTTAACAAGATACTCAGGGTAAAGTTCCGTGTGAGTTCTATCTTCCTTGAAGTAAATGTGGCAGCTATTGTATAACAGACTAAGCCTTAAGCTTTAAAAGAAACAATGGCAGTATCTAAAGTATTAGGCTTTTGAGACCAAAACCATGTCAGAACCCTTAAGGAATGAATGAACAAATGTTTATAAATGAATAAAATGGTTAGTTTCTCACATATGATCCAGTTCTCACTCCTTCAGCCCTGGATTCTCCCTTTCTCATTTTCTCAAAAGATCTTTTTTCTTTTTTTTTGTATCTGTCCTCTTGGTAGGATACACTGTTTCCCCTCAACTACTCCTGTTGAAAGAGGTATGCAGTTTTGAGTGTTGGTAGTGACCTCAGAGACAATTTATAGAAAAAGTAATTAAAGATTTCCTTGCCCCACTTTAGTCTTAATGAAATAATCCATTGCTAGAGGCAATATCCCACTGGCTGGGGACTTCTCCGTCATCATGATTACATGCAACAGGTGTGCCATGTAAAGTGTGTAACCACTCTGTGGGTCTGCTGGTTGCTGAATACATACTCTACCCCCCTCTCAGATAAGTGTAAAGTACCTATAGCCTTTGTGTCATCCTGAATAATAAGGTGAATTTATTGTATCTGAGCCTTGGTTTAAAACTATAAATAATTTTCAATAGCTTTCCTATATTAATTTATTATTTAATATTTAAAGATTCAGATGGATTCGTGTTGATGGTAGTTGACCTGGGGCTCAGTGTGGGTTCCCCCAAATGATCTGGGGGAGGAGGTTTTTACTGAAATCTCCATGTAGGCAGATGGCACTGGGCTCTTCTGGGTAGCGAAATTGCAAACAGACAAGGACCAACTGTGGAATAAAGCTCACCCAACTAAAAGCATTGGCAGAAAAGCAGCAAAGGGATTTTAGTGTTGGGTGAAAGGTGGCAGGGAGAGATGATGCAAAGTATACCTTTACGATGATAGTTTCTGAGGAGGTGACTAAGGAAAGGAGTCTGGAGGTTGTGTGTAATGCTGATTCCAGCCCAGTTCTGTGGCTTCAGGCCCAAGTCTTATCACTACTATCTCAGTTTACTCATCCTTAAAATCAGTGTTGAACTAATATTCTTTGTCTGGATCTGAGTTTTACCATGCTTACCCTCTGAATATTACTTGGTGCCACCATTGTAGAATTTACTAAGCTATATATAAAGTATAGCCCCGGACGGTATAAAGTGAGGAAGCATGTAGGTGCAGAACAGATGAATTCTGCTGGGCTGCAGTCACCCAGTGATCCAAGAAACTTTGAGTTTGCATTCATTTGCTGGTAATAAGTTATGGTTCCTGGTTAGTTCATTGGTTTAGCCATCCTTTCCTGTTGTGCTGCATTCCTTGATCGCCAGTATGATACAGATGCCCATCCCATGGTCCCTTTGTTTCCTGTGCGTGCTTCAGCCACAGCACTAACTTGAAGGTTCAGTACTCCTCCATTCATGTGTCTGTGTTGTGGTTCTCACAAGATTGAAAACATCTGTAAGCTCCAGGAGGGCAGTTCCTTTCTCTCTTTTCTTCCCATGTGTTCACAAGGACCCATATCACTCATGGTTTATTTATCAAGTGGGATTTCTTTTTTAATAACCTTAGAAAATGTTAGAAAATGTTTCATTCTTGAAATAAGGTATAATCTGTAGACAGAAAGATTTTGTTTTGTTTTCATCCTGCATTTGTTCATGGCTGGTATTTACACATCTTTAAAGCCTATCAACAGATGGATAAAATAAATTATTTTTTAACTTAAAAAAGATGGAGATAAATTATGATTTTGAAAAGCAGACAGTGAAAATATAATTTTCATTTAAGTTGGTTTAAGGCTCAGCTATTGAATGTCAGAATCTTAGAAGTCTGGAAAGTCCAGCCAGAGAGGCCTGTTGACAGCAGCATGACATATAGTTCAGGCTCTGTTGGGACACTTTCCGTGAATGGGGAGCTGTTTCTGTTCTTATTCACTTTAGTGGCTGTATATGTGCTAATGTGTATGGAGCCAAAAGTCTGTCTCTCATTGATTTAGCAGTATGCATTAAGTGCCTGCTATGAGCAAGGCACTGTTAGGTGCTGAGGGGTGTGTGTGTTAGGAGCAAGGGTCAGATCTCAGGGTTCGTACCCTTGAGAGCCTAGCTTATGATTTAGCAGAGGAGATGAATATGAGTACATATGTTGTGTGCTGGTAGAGATCTGATACACTGCTGAGGAAGCTCAGAAGTCTCCTGGAGTACAAGGAGGACTCTTGGAGGGGGTGACATTGATCTGGGGTACAAGGCTGAGTAGGATTTCTCTAGCTGAAATGGAAGGGGTTGGAATGTGATATGCCGTTCATTGTGGAACTCTGTGCGTCTACCATATTCCAAGAGAGCTGTTTAAATAAGTGACAATGACTCCTGGGTCCCTCCCTGAATCATCTCTGATTCCCTTATCCATTTTTCCTATACCAAGGTTTCCAGGCCCTGTGCTATCCTACCCGTGCATTCTCTGGTTTGTAATGTGCCTCTTTTAATGTGCCATAGCTAACTCAGTGCTGTGGGACTGTGGCTGAATTGGATGTTATGCTTCTGAAAGTGCACCATTAATATGTATTAGCTTTTAAAAAATTTTAAAGCTGGTTATCCTTTGACTCATTGAATTTGAGATTTACTAAAACCCTCAGCTCTTTTTTGAATGAACTGTTTTTGAGTCACATTTTCCTTGGAAGGTACTTTATTTATATGTTTGCTATTTTGAATTTAAACAGATGACTTTGTACTGCTCCTCCTACTCTTAGTTCAACCAGTTATGGATTTACCTATCTGTGCTACCATTTGCCCACATCTCTTCCATCTGTCCACTTGAATAACTTTGTGAAAGATCTCGTTGATCTTAAGGTACCCTATGTGTATCGTAAACCCTTAACCTTAATCGGCAGTAGCAATATCAAAGAATCACAGCCAGTTGGGCATGACTTGGTCTGTATGATCCCCTACTAGCTTCTGGTGGTCCCTCCCTCTTTATTCCCTTCAGTGTGTGCCTAACCATACCATTTTGCCAAATTTACTTTAGATCCTTTTGAAGAAATAAATTATTATAGACATAGCTGAAGTCTCCTGCATACCCTTCCATAATCCCATTTCATTGTATCCACCCCCCATCTACTTTCCCTCTTTCCCTCCTTAGAAGGTAAATAATCTATCCTGAATTTAGTGATTAATCCCGTGCATTTTTTTACTGTTACTGCTTATGCACACATCCATTGATCATTGAACTTTTTTCTTATTACAAATATACTCTAGTGAACATTCTTCAAATATCTCATTGTGTATATGTGTGAGAATTTCTCATGTATATATATATATATATGTATATGAACTTCTGGGATAATCATAGAATATATGCATCTTCACTGTTATTAGGCATCACTAATTAGCTTTGTACTCATTTATACTCCTATAAGCAAGTTTGAACAGTTCCTGTTTCTCCACATCTTCACCAACACTTGGTATTGCTTTATTTTTATTTTTTCATTTTTGTTAATCTTATGTTATCTCATAGTTTTAATGTGCATTTTCTTGATTTATAATGAGGTGGGGCTACTTTTTATATGCTATGGGCTACTCAGTATTTTGTGTGTGTGTGTGAGAGCATATGCTTATATTCTTTGTCAAAAGTTGGTTTTAAGTAATTTTTAAAGTCTGTTGTATATACAGGACTTTGCAGTTTGCAATCATTAAGAGAAATCGAATTCTAGGCTTTCTTTTCAAAGTCCTGTGTCTTTATCTTATTTAATCTTCCTCTTCCCTTATCTTACTAAAGGCAGTCCTGTGAGGCAGCAGAGCAAGGGCAGAGCATTTTTGTAAATGCAGCACTGGTAAGTCAAATGACTTATCTAAGGTCACATGACTGTTAAGTGATTCAGTAGAACCCAGATTTTTCTGATATTGGTCTGCTGCTCTTTACATTGTACCGTGTTATTTCTTTTAGATCAGTGGTATTCTGTTGTTGTTGAATTGATATCTAATATTCCCTCCAGTACCTAATAGAGTGATATTTAGGTTCTATTAGCTCAGTAAATACTACCTTAATGAATGAATGAATGATGATGGTTCTGGTGTAGCTGACAGAACATATTTATAATAAGTCTGCTAAAATGGAGATACTTTACCTTCCAGTAATTTTACAAGTATCTGCCTATGTTAGTTTTGATAAATAAAGAAACTGAATCAACATTTAGCTTTCTGATGTAGCTGCAGAATTAATCAGAAGATGTCAAAGTAAATTATGGACATTATAGTTTGTACTTCTAAAAAAGACATCTATACACCCTTTGAAGATGAGATGAATATATCTTTAGAATTAACAAGGAATAAGAATTTTTTTTGGTAGGAAAAATTGATTAAGTAGAGTGACTAGTGATTTAAATCATAAGTCACATCCATCTTGTCAGCCAATCAGATTACAGATCATAAGTGAGACTGTTGGTAATTTTGATTCTTTGATGCATTGACATTTTTCCTCCTCATTGTGGACGTTGATAAAAAACATTCTCCAGTAAATACTGTGGTCTCAGTACTTGTAATTTTTTTATTGGGAATAAATGGCAGTCTTGTTTTATGTTTTGCTATGATTTTGTTTCGAGATTTTGAGTTCTTGGTACCTCTTTTGTCCTCCAGGAAAAAAGATAGTAGATTGCCATGATTCATTGATTTTTTTTTTTTTTTTAAGCTTTAAGCCTTGCAAATTTGCAAAGGCATAATGTAAAATTATATGTGAATATCTGGAATTTTTACTCAGATATCTCCTAAAAATATGATGATGATAATCCCTTACAATGGTATAGTTTTTTATAGTTTACATAGGGCCCCTTTGTAAGGTGTTTTGTTTAGTTATCACAACAGTCCTTTGAGTTAGGTAGCATTTCCTGTCTCTGATTACTTTGATCTCTAATTATGAACTTTGGCTGATGGTAGTTACAGCATTAGAGATTGTGAGCTTTTTCAGTTGTGGTGCCTTAAGCAAATTTGCAGGAGAGCCCTGATGTTAACTTTGGCAGGTTTCTTGCCTGCAAATATTGATTGAGCCAGAAGTCCTAGTTGTAAAATGTCACCAGTGAATGTGCAGCCAGTAAAGGCAAGGGAAAACTCATTACTGCAGCTCATCTGTAACTTCTGGGTCAGGCCACTCACTACCATCTGGTAAAAATGAATGTTTGAAAACTCCCTTTTATTCTGAGAGAAGGTAATCAGAAGAGGTTAACAGCAGATCATTTCGGAGCATTTCAAATTGGTTAGATCAGTCCATTCACAAGCTTGGATTTGTGATATTCCATATGTCTAATTATCTCAAAAGGTATTAGAAAGCTTTAAAATTATGAAATCCCAAAATAATGGTAGGAAGGAATTTAATTATATGTATACTTCCCTTTCTGCCCTGTGTTACACACCCTTCATCCCACTTTCCCATGGAAAGTGTTTATACTGAAAAAGAAAAAGTGACAGATAGGAAAGGAAGAAATAAATAGGATTGCTGTATTGAAATAATCTAATTTTTTTTAAGTGTGAGAGCAAGACTAGACCTATTTTATATCTCTTTAAGGAGAAAGATTAGGAAATTGTAAGTTTCTTCTCAATTACAGGTTTCTTCTCAATAAACTTTCTAACTGAGTGATCCAAAGGTAGAGGGGCGCAGTTTAGGGAGGAGGTGAGGATCTGGTCACTGGTGGTGTTACGAAAGCCCTAATGTGTGCCTGGCCAGAGAGATTTTAAAGAAGATTTAAACCTCAAGTAGATGATTTTGTTAGAACAAGGGTACCCAAAGTCTGGACTGTCTCTAGTGCCTTGGAATTATTGCAAGGAATTATTTCTGAGGAATGAATACATTATCTCTCTCCCTCTGTTTCTCGTAAACTTGAACATTAAAAACACAAATTCAGTGAAAAGTATTGCTGAAAATAAATAGTAATTTATTTGTTCGTTGTCATTGTGTCTTTTCTCAATCACGTGTACTAAAGAGTACAACTGGCAGTGGAGGGGGGATGGTGCTGTCAAATATCTTGATATTAAAAAGGGATTAACCACATTTTAAAATCCAACTGTTTTTTAAAAAAAAATTTTTTTGAGACAGGATCTTGCTTTGTTGCCCAAGCTGGAGTACAGTAGCATGATCGTAGCTCACTGCAGCCCTGAACTCCTGAGCTCAAGCGATCCTCTTGCCTCAACCTCCCGAGTAGCTGGAAATGTAGGCATATGTGACCATGCCTGGCTAATTTTTAATTTTTTTGTAGAGATAGGGTCTTGTTATGTTGCCCAGGCTGGTCTCAACTCCTGGCCTCAAGCAATCCTCCTGACTTGACCTCCCAAACTGCTGGGATTATAGGCACGAGCCACCGTGCCTGGCCTAAAAGCTAACTATTAAAGATCAAAGCCCGTTCCAACCTTGAGCCTCTTTGATTTTTAATCAAGTATGTCTCGTGGAGTTCCATGTGTTGTTTTCTATGGGCCAAACTGTGCTTTTTACTTTAGAAACCTAAGCCTTTATGTGCATGCATACATATATACATAAATAACTGTGTGACAATGGTTATTGTTCCCAGTTTTTAAACTGAGACATCTCAAGCCAAGAGAGAGTAAGCTACTTTTCAGGGATGCTGAATAGAGGGGCCAGGATTTGATCCAAAGGTGGAAAATCTGTATTCAAAACTCATTGTCTGTACAGGATGTCACATTCAAGCAGGTTAGGAGCCTTTTCCTGTTGAGGGCTTCTAGTTATAACTCTCCTGTCTAACATAGGGACTAGTCTGTATTTATATATTTTAATAGCTCTGTTTATTTATTTATAGGTTATGTCTTCAGTATCCTCTTTCTTTCCAACCAATCTTGAATTAGTATGGAGAAAAAGGAAAAACACTTGACTGGGAATTAGAAGCCTTATATTTTTGTTCATTACAGACAAGTTGCTTAAACCCATTGAGCTCAGATTTCCCTATTCTATAAAGAGAGAAATAAACTAGATTATTTCTTTCTTCAAATTTCTGAGTCTTTCCTATTGTTTGATATTTAGGAAACAGCACTTCATGCCTTACTTGGAAGACCCTTTTCTGAAGTTAGCTGAGCCCCTTAGTGCTAGGTGAAGAATTCTGGTTTATTACAAGGTTGTAGAGGTTTCCTTTTACTTTTTTCATTTCCGTAATAGAATTGGATATCTTTTTTCATCTATTAATGTGAAAGTGTCTTTTATGAATTATCCCCTTAGCCAGGTAACTTGGAATATTGAGCTATATTTAGAAACACAGACATTTACATTGTTAATATTACTTGTTATATTCTGATACAAATGTGCTCTTCACATTAATAATTATACTGAGTGTTTTCATAATTTATCATAATGATACCATTATTGCTTATTATAGAAGTTCCCTTTCTCCCCCAGCCCCTGAGTCTAATTGAGGTCGAGACAGACCATAAATGCAATAATATAGATTGCATGCTCAGAGGAAATGGAGTTGGTTTCATAGTGGAGTTTTAATTTAGGATTCGTTCTGGTGATGTAGCCTCTTCCTATGGTACATTACTTTGAGCCCAATATAACTGCATGTTCCCACAGCCCCTCATTATAGCTACAGCTTCTCACTGCTTTTTAATTAAAAAAAAATAGAGGGAAAAATGAAACCTAAAGCTTAGGTTGGATATTGTCTGGGTACACAGGGAGTATCCTAGGCAGATTGCTTACTTAATTTTTTAACTCTTTCAAAGCTTTCATGAAGACGTCTTCATTTCAATTTCCAGGGGGATGGATGGAGACACACACACTCATATACACACAGCCCCATATGCAATAGGCTTCAAGATTATTGGCAAGTAAAGGCACCATATATATTATCTTGAAGCCTACTGTAAGCTTTGGGTAAGTAGGAACTAGAAAGGCTACCAGCTGTGTGCTTGGATCGTAGCAAATGCTTAGTGAGCTTTTATACCTCTCATCACCTATTGGGAGTAAAGCAGGGAACGTAGAAGATTGTAAAAACCCTTAAAGGCAGATGTTCTGGTACATCAGAAGTTAAGAGTTAATCATTTTTTCCTCTACTTTTGTGGGCAGCAGAAGCAGAGAAATGACTTTATTAAGCACAGTTGCTTTTGTCATTCCTTCATCTTGAGGGATTCCAAATACCTTTCAGATACCAAAACAAATTAATCTCCAAAGGTGACTGGTAAGTATGGCTTAAGCCTCTTGGGATTGGTTGTGTAAGACACAAGGAGAGCTTGGCCTGAGCTGCTGACCTCTCTGACAGGCTGAGAGTGTTATATTCTCTTTCTGGATCAAAAGCCCTTTGGCTCCCCTGTCGTGAAATCAGTTTGACAGCTCTGAGCTTCTTCCCTGCTTACAATTCTTCTTTTGTTTTATATAAGCAACGGCTCTCTCAGTGGTAAGTATTGGGTTAAATATAATCAAGAAGTTTATTTCTGTGTCAGGTTGTTGAGTTAATGTCATAATTTTTAGAGTGGACCTTTAACAAACAGGACTTCAGCTTTATAAGAGTCCATATTTCATTCAGTGTTGCTGGAAAGACAGTTCCATTTTGGCTTTATCTGGGAACAGGAATCCCTCAGATGGAAATGCCCTAGACCTATGCAGTTCCATACTGTGGCTGTTGAGCACATGAATCGGGGCCAGTCTGTATTGAGACATACCGTGTGAAGTATTACACATATCAGATGCTTAAGACCTGGTATCAAAAACAAGAATATAAAATATCAAATTAGTAATTTTTAAATATTTGATTACATGTTAAAGTGATATTTTGGATATATTGGATTAAATAAATATATTATTAAAATTAATTTAACTGTTTTTACTTTTTAAAAATGTGACCTCTCTGTGGCTTGCATTATATTTCAATTTGATGCTGTCCTAGATTGTTAAGCTATGGTAGCAAGGCAGTGTTTGTCTTGTTCATACTTATGTGCCCAGTACTCAGCACAGTGCCTTACAGAGTTGGCGCTTAATAAATGTTGAAGAAATGAATCTTAGCCTTTATTATTCAGAGTGGTCATATCTCAGGAATGGGTGGAAACCTCTCTATGTGTAGTGTTAGTGTTTTAAAGAGATACAATAGAGGGTTAAGAAGAGAAGTAAAGAAGAGAAGTTCTTAAAAATTGTGCCTTGGATGGGGAAAATGCAGAAATAAAATATTCTGGGCCTTTGCACAGCTTTCCCGTCTCTTGGAGAGGAAGATGGGAGCTGCTGTGTTGATAAAGGAGCCGTATCAGAGTGCCTTTAGTGCGTTCTGCTCTGCTCTTGTCATAAGAGGAGCTAAAGCTCAAATACTGTGTGTGAAGGGGAAGAAGGTTAGACAAACAGTTGGTGAACCTGAAGTTTGCTCTCTTAGGGATAGTATACTTAGACTATTCATAAAAGTTATTAAAGAGCTATTCTTGTTTAAAGGATTCACACTGGCTGGCCCTAGTTATCCATCCCTGTGTTTTCATTTAGACATGACCTTAGTGGAAGCCTGAGACTGCTGTTGGACCAGCTGATTACTTGAGGGTGCTTCAAGCCTTAGAATTCTTTAATAAATTATTTGTTGAATTAATGATTTAACAAATATTGTCTTAACTTAAACAAGGTCTTGTATGACTTACGTGGGTATATGTTCTTGCCTGAAAGTTTCTCAGGTCTATCTCAGTTAGGGTACAAGAATCATGGTAGATTAACAAGCTTTCCAGAGAGCATGTTCAGCTTTTAGAAGGGACCAGGTTGTCTTTGCGAGAGTTTATTGAAAGATCTCCGGCATCCTGTCTTCCTACTTATAAAATAGAACTGTTACCTACTTCTCCCCAGAGATGTGGTGAAAATTAAAATTCTGCAGAAGGAAAGTGCTGTTGTCAGTGGAAATTATTAAAGGTAAAAATTAAATTCCTCTCCTGACTTCTGAAATATTTGTTTTAAAGAAGTGGATTGGAAGATGTGTTCAAAAGAGACATTGCCAGAGTTATTTCTATTTTGCATTTCTTACCTGTGGCAGTATTTAGCATTCTCCTTTTAATTGTGGTCCACTGCCTTTTCTGTCTACTCTCAGAGATAAACAATCCAGAAATCTCCTTTCCGTTGAGAGCTGTGGAGCTCATGCCTTGACTTGGCTGCTGCAATAGGCTCACGCTAATCAGAATCACAGCAGGGCTTGTTTTATGAGCTTGAAAGAATTAGTGTTCCCAGGGGGCTGAAGTTCCTTACCTGCTGGGGAGCTACAGATTTCAGGCTCAAAGCCTCCTCTCCTTTAGGATGGAACTCCATTCCCTTCTTCTTCTCACATGGAAGCCACCACCTCATTTTCTTGTAGTCTGTGGTTACTGCCATTTTGATCCCTCCCTCCCTCCCTCCCTCCCTCCCTCCCTCCCTCCCTTCCTTCCTTCCTTCCTTCACTTTCTTTTGTAGAATAGTAATTTTTGTCCTTATGGAAATAGGGTGTGTTCATATGAAATTATAATCTATCCTAGGGAGACTAGGAAGAAAGTGAAAAATAACAGGTGGTACCCCACAAACTAAATTGTCTAATGTGAGTTTTCTGAGCAGTGTCATATGCTCAGACTTACTGAAGCACCTGGTATGTGGAATGAGCAGGAAGCGTGATTGTAGAGGAGAATGACTTTTCCACCACTGGTGTAGTGCATGCAGTTCAGTAAAAGTCGAAAGGTGAGGTGTGTAATATGTATAATAGAAATTTATTTGTTATTACCAAACAACTTAACAGTCTGGCAGTGAATGTGGCATTTTCTTCTGTTTAATAGTAACATACCACATCACATCTAGCACACTATTGGTGGGTGCAGTTATTATATCAGACAAAGAAAAACTCATTGAAGAACCTAACACAAATGTTTTGTTGGGGAAGACAGAGTCATGTGTATTACCTCATAGTGATTATTTTATGTAGTTGTTTATTACTGTTATAGTTTAGAGTTCTCTCACTTTAAAAGCAATCTTTTGAAGTTCACAGGGAAAAGGATTATAATTTTCATTTGCAGATAAGGAAACTAAGGTTTAGCAAGGCAGATGAAGGGCCCAGAATTACATAAACCAGTGATAAGTTGAGCTGAATGGAGACATTAGGCCGTTTGATGTTTGGTGCAGTGCTGTTTCTCTGCAGCTCTGAAGCCCACTTCAGTACTGCCCTGTTTTATTCTAATTTAATAGAAATCAACAGTAAGAACTCCTTCATGGTTTGCATCGTAAAAGGCAAAATGAGTGCAAATGAAGCAAAAGGGCGCCATGGCACATGCCTGTAGTCACAGCAGCTTAAGAGGCTGCGGTGGGAGGATTGCTTGAGCCCAGGGGTTTGAGTCCAGCCTGGGCAACATAGTGAGACCCCATCTCTTAAAAAAATAATTCATTAAAAAAAAAGGCAAAATGAGGTCCTAACAGAGTATGATGGAAAGAGCCTTGGACTAGGAGTCAGGAAGTACCAATTCTATAATATTTTCAGTGGTGCTAATTATTTTTTGACCTTGGATAATACTTGGCCTCTGGGCCTTTTTAAAAACAATTTTGAACTTTTATTTTTAACCTACAAATAATAGTTGTACATATTTATGGGGTACAATGTAATGTTTTAATATATGTTTACAGTGTGCGAGGATTAAATCAGACTGATTAACAAATTCACCTTACATACATATATCCTTACATACTTTATTTTTTTGTGATGAGAACATTTACAATCTATTCTTTTAGCAATTTTGAAATATACAGTGCATTATTAATTTTTTGTAGCCAGTGTTTGGTACAAGGGATCACTAAAACTTATTTTTCCTATTTAACTGAAACTTTATACCCTTTGATTAACATCTCCCCTTTCCTCATGTACTGCCTTCCCCTAGTGGTAACCATCATTCTACCCTCTACTATGTGTTTAAGTTTTTTAGATTCTACATGTAAATGAGATCATGTGGTATTTGCCTTTTGGTGCCTGGCTTATTTCACTTAGCTTAATGTCCTCCAGGTTATCCATGTTGTAGCAAGTGACAGGATTCCCCCCCTTTTAAGGCTGAATAATATATTACTGTGTATATGTACCACATTTGCTTTATCTATTCATCTAATGTTGGACACCTAGGTTGCTTCCATATCTTAGCTATTGTGAATAGTGCTGCAGTGAACATGGGAGGGCAGGTTTGTCTTCAGTGTTCTGATTTCAATTCCTTTGGATGTATACCCACAAGTGAGATTGCTGGATCATATGGTAATTCTAGTTTTTAATTTTTTGAGGTACTTCCATACTATTTTCCATGATGGCTATATTAATTT
Source organism: Mirza zaza (assembly GCA_008750895.1). Lineage (NCBI taxonomy): Eukaryota > Metazoa > Chordata > Mammalia > Primates > Cheirogaleidae > Mirza > Mirza zaza. Next base: position 7,986 of record VSMD01140087.1, on the reverse strand, counting down.
GTAGTCCTACCAGTAGTACACAGCGTTTCCTTTTCTCCACACCCTCACCAACACTTGTTATTGTTCATCTTTTTGATAATAGCCATTCTAAGAGGTGTGACATGGTATTTCATTGTGGTTTTCATTTGTATTTTCCTGATAATTAGTGCTCATGAGCAATTTTTCATATATTTTGGTCATTTGTATATCTTCTTTTAAGAGCTGTCTATTTAGGTTCTTTGCCCAGCCTCTGGGCCTTATTCAGCTCTCCTGTAAAATAGAGTTGACTCTAGGAAGTTAACTATGTAATATTCTCTGTTTGGACTGCTCATGAGTGACTTGTATAAAAAGCTTTGTGATCTGTCTTACACTTGAATTGAAACCATGTACTAAGGGGTTGGTGTTAAGGGTTGTCTTTACTAGTAAGTGAGACCCAGTGTCCCCATCTCAAGGTGACCTTTGTTCCTTAATATTTCTGTATAGACAGATTTTGTGAAATGGTAAAACTGCATATTAAAAAAATTCTGTTTAAAAAAAAGCCTCTGATTTTCATGGTGTATTTACAGAATCATTAAGGGTCTGAAAAATGACCGTGTAGAGCTTTACTTATTCTGTGTTGTGAGAGAAATTATATGCTGTGGTGCTTTTCAGTCAGGGAATTCTTGAATGCTTTTAGAATATTTGCTGTCTATGCCTTTCCACATCTTTTCCAGCTCTAAAATCCTGTGTTTTTTTTCCTCTTTCTCAGCCCAACAGGGGCACAAAACGTCCCCGGGATGATGAAGAGGAAGAGCTGAAAATGCGTCGGAAGCAAGCTGGTACTCGAGAACGTGGCCGCTACCGGGAAGAGGAAATGAATGTGGTGGAAGAAGCAGATGATGACAAGAAAAGGCTGCTTCAGATTATTGACAGAGAGGGAGAGGAGGAAGAGGAAGAGGTAATGTGGCCGAGCTGGTGGCAGCTGAGGTGTCTGGCCCTGACATAGTATCTATAGAGTATCATTTTGGGGCAAAGACTTAGCTTCTCTGAGCTTACCATCTTCATCTATAAAACAGGGTTAAGCATTCTTATTTCACAGTGTTGATGTAAAGGTTAAGTGGAATAATGGAGTTGGGAAAGCATTTTGCGAAGTGTAAAGGATATTACAGATAGAGTTTTTAAATTATTCTGCATTATGTGCTATAATCAAGGCCCAGGCACTGAGCTGTGGGAACAGAGAGGAAGGGACTATTGATGTTGTGTGTCTAGGATTAGGGAAGGCTTCCTAGATCATGCCAAGGACACATAGAAGGCACTTGCATTTTTTAATATAGTTAATAGCTTTTGAAAGAGTCGAATTTTATCAAACAAATGGAAGGGCTTTTGGGACAGAAGAAATAACCTTAGCAAAGCAACGAAGGTGGAGAAATTAAAGGGGGTATTTAGATGTGACCGAAAAAGTACAGTTTAGGGAAGGAGTTGCCTCGGGGCCTTTCTGTTTTCTGTTCCTCAAGATGCCTTAGGGCTTTTGCACCCTGGACCTCTGGACCTTTTGACCTCCATACCCTCTTTGGGAATGCTCTTCTTCCTGAATGCTGGTTGGTTGGTTGCACGGCTGGTTTCTTCTCATTCAGGTCTTGGTGCAGATATTCCCTCCTCCACGAAGTCTTTCCTATCTCTTAGGTAATGCCGCAAGCCATTCTCTCATTCTCTTATCACTTTATTCTGTATACTGTTACACAGCACGCATCATGATTTGAAATTCTTGTTTATTTTACTCATTGGTGTCCTTCCCCCAACCTCTCATGAAAACAGGGACTGGCTCTGTTTTGTTCACAGCTGTATCTCTGGCACTCAGAGCAATACCTGCTCTTGGTAGGCCCTTAATAAATATTTATTAAATGAATGAATGAAGCTGAGAAGAGTAGAGGTATTATATCAGTGATTAAAAACAAAATGACCTTACCTTTAAATCTTTACGTGTTATCTTGCATGTTATTTCACTGTGGCATTTTGTTCAATATGATGAATTATGGAAATAGATTCTTAAGAGCCAGCTGTTTTTCAGTGCCCTCAAAGACATGATGCTAAGTTTGTATTTTAAAAAATGAGGCTGGAATGTGAATCTGGGAAGAATGAAAAATTGATTCATATTCCAAAAAGGTCTTTACTGTGTGTTATGACAGTAGCTCTCTCTTTAGTAGGATTTGTACCAGTGCCAATTTGGGGGTCTTCCCCTAAAAGAGGATGACACTTTGGAAATCTGTGATGGGAGTCAGTCCTGAATTTCTGAATTTTCTCTCTGAGAGCAGCAGCAGCCTTGCCAGGGCTTAGACAAACAGCGTGTATAGCACATCCTCCCTCCTTCTCTCCTCAGCAGCCTCTGCTCAATCTGTTAGCCCTGCAGCAGCAGTTAATTGGCAGGTATAATTCCCATGTAGGGCAAGGCTGGTACTGGAGGATTAGGATAGTAGCTGTCATGGGTAAGTGGTTTCTAGCCTGGGAGACAGAAATGTAATGTGGGACCAGCCCTTCTGTTAAGGGACAGGGAAAAAGAGATCACTTTGTAAAAATGACACATGGAACGCTGCAAGTCCAGGAGTTATATTCTCACTGCCACCGAAGTCCCATTTGATGAAAAACAAGTGATGTTTGCCCCTGTAACGTCACGTGAACTTGTAAAATATTATTGTCCTTTTTGTGCTACATCACCAGCATTCATCTTTCTGAAATCTCCCTCTGGTTTCTGACGTTGAGCTATTGGAGATACTGCTGTGGCTGAAGACTAAGACTGATAATTCAGTTTTCCCCCTGTGTTGGAGAGAAATTAGAGGAGGGAAGGCCAAACCTTGGAGAGGCCAGAACTTTGGGAATCCTATGAGAACTTTATTACCACTCATATGATTTTTCTACAGGGTGGGCAAGATGTTAGCTAAGGGAAAGAAAAGCAGTGGATGTTGAAGTTGCTTGAAAGTGATTTAACCCTTTCCTAGAAATTTTGATTATTTTAGTTAAATTCTAAAGGTATGTTGGGTACATTGTGCCAGCTGCTAATATGAACAATAACAGCTTGCATTAATATAGTTTACAAAGCAGTTTTGTGTACATCATTTCTTTAGGTCTCTCTATGACCTTGAAAGATACAGGTAACATTTTCATTCATCCCTCTTTTCCTTCCACCCTCCCTTCCTTTCTTCTTCCAGCAGATCTCCACTGAGTAGCTGCTGTATGCCAGGCACTGGAGAATCAGCAATGAACAAGTAGACATGGGCCAGCAGCAGGGATGTTTGTCCTGGTTTGGGGTTGGAGATACTATCTGGGCCAGATCCTGCCAGACCTTCCTTATATAGGTCATGTGAAGGATTTGGGATTTTATTCTAAGTGCAAAATAGATGAGTTCAGGAAAGACTTATGAGGTAGAATCAGCTGGACTTGGTGAGGGTCTAGGGAATATATTCAGCAAAATAGCATTTGCTACATGGCTGGGAAGTAGTGAAACTAGGCTCTGAGTCCTGACTGAGTTAGGACACTGGCTTCAGTTGCCATGTCTCTGTAAGCTTTAGATGCTGGGAAAGGAGGTAGAGGTCCAATAGAGCCCCTCAGGATCCAGGAGTCACTGATACAATCTCAGAAATGTCTCATACTCAAAATGGATTTATTAAGTATCTCCCACTTAAAAGCCAGTATATGGAAATAGAAATTTAATAATAAAATAATAGCTAACATTTTTTAGTACTTACAAAATTATGGGATGATTCAGTGCTTTCCAAAAGGGTCTATTTGAAGTTCTCTTAATAGCAGTTTCTTTATTGCTTTTAGGTGTGAGTTATGGTCAATGACTACAAAGCAATGAAGCTGGGAGTTGGGAGAGTGTTAGAGAGGCACGGTGCATTGCAGCACATTAATTTAAACTGGAAAGTAAACAGAAGATAAAACAATTCTGAATTTTTAGTATAGATTTTTTGGAGAAAAATGATTCAATTTTCAAATATTCATTTTATTTACCTTTGTAAGTATTATTCTAGTATATGAAGTAAGAAAATTCTCTGTAGTCTACTAGTTTTTTTATGCTTCCTCTGGGCAAGATTACTAAATTCTGAGAACCAGGCAAAGTAATGTGTAAGAAATGCAAAGCAGAAGCATAGCTAATTAGCGATCATTCTTAGTTTATGGGCTTTGCAAAAATAAAAAATAGGCAGTGGGTTGGATTTGGCCTGCGGACTGCAGTTTGCCAATCCCTGGTATAGGGAAAAGATTAAGGCCCACTGTTACTGACTCAGGGTTTGATCTTAAATGTTCTTTTTTAAACCTCTGAGTCTTACTTGTACAATAGAAAAGAAGGATAAAATATATATATTAAATAATAATATCTAATATTGTTGCCAACTTTGTGCCATATAGTGTGCTCAAGAAGTATTTGTTGAGTAAATCTTTAATGCTTTAAACTGAATTTCCTGTATTACAGATATTGGGCATGATATGAGACACCCAGAGTGATACACAGAAGCATGTGATATGGACTGTTAACCTTCATTGATTGTAGTGGGGAAGATAAAATGTGTACATTTAACCCAGAAAGGTCAATGGCAAAGTGAGGTGGAGTGTGAGAGCCACAGGAAAGGAGTAGTGACAGTGAATGTGAAATCCCTGTGGACTGAAGTTGTTACATTTGTCCCTTTGTACCAGGAGGAGCCATTGGATGAAAGCTCAGTGAAGAAAATGATCCTCACGTTTGAAAAGAGATCGTATAAAAACCAAGAGTTGCGGATTAAGTTTCCAGACAATCCAGAGAAGTAAGGCTCTGTTTTGCTGATATCCTTTGTTCTCTGGGGTGTTTTGTTTGCTAATTTTGTTTTGTGTTTTGTTTGCTTTGGCTTTTGTGATTTGGGTCAGGAGTCCCAGGATGACCCACATGTTCTGGAAATCACTAGAAGGACTAATAGGACTCAGAGTCAGTGGTACTAATGGGTATGATTTATTACAGTGGAAGGGTACACAACAGGGTCAGCAAGGGAAAAAGACGTCAAGCTGTATCAGGATAAATTCATGTACAGGCCTCCTATGTTTTCTCTTTCCCACAGGGAGGGGTCAGACATACATGCTCTTTTTTTCTAGTAGTGAAATGCATCAACACATATGCAGTGTTTTTGGCCAGGCAATTCCGTTTGAGACTCTGAGTCCAGGGTTTTTATCAGGGACTGGTCATGTATGCATTCTTTGCCAGTAACAGCTACCAGAATTCTGGACTCCCAGAAAAAAGCAGCTGTTCGTGCCTCAGGCTGGCAAAGCAACCTTCTTACTTAGGGAACATTTTGAAAGCCAAGTTCCCAGCTGCCAGCCTAGGGCCAGCCTTGTAGGCAGGCCCTTCTAAAGACCAAGCCTGCTGTATTAACTCTTTCCTGCATTATTCTTCTCAGTGCCCAAAGAAAACTGACCATGGCTGCCATTAGTAATGGCTTTACTGCTGAGATAATGTCAAAAGCTTTGGGGTCAGACAAATATGGGTGTGACTTCCACATGACCTTGAATAAGTCATTTCCCTGTTCTTAGCCTTAGGTATCTCATCTGTATAAGGAAATAATACCTCCCTCACAGGGTTGTTGTGGAGTTTAAACGAGAATAATGGCAAGTGTTTAGCTCAGTACCTAGCACATAGTAGGTGGTCACGAAATGGTTACTGGCACCGCAGTGCACTGTGAAGTGGTATGATAAGAAATCTGGTATCTTTCTGTCAGTCTTGAATCCTAACGAAAAGGATTTTCATATGTATACAGATTTTAATGTTCTAAATCTCTTTCCCTCCCTGTCTTTCTCCCTCCCAGGACATATTCTTTTAATGAATCTTAATGTGCCCAAGGCCCCTAGGCAATTAAGAATTGAGTAGTACAATCTTTGCACTCAAGTTTATATAATAGGTTACTAGGGAGACTGACTATAAATGAAAGCACGGTAAAAGGAAATACACACTTTAAGAGAGATATAAGCAGAGTGCTGTGGGAGCATTGGAGAAAAAACAGTAAATATCAAGTTGGAATGTATTCAGGGCTTCACAGAAAAGGTGGTATTTGATCTGGGCAATATGAGGAGCATGAACAAAGACACAGAGGTGACAGAGGGTACAGAGTCTTCACGCAACCTAGTGAGGCCCAGTGTGGTCCACTGTGTTCTCTTTGTACTGTGGATGAGGAAGTGGAGCGGGGAGGACCTGGCAACTGGACCTAGGGTCACCACCCTCTTTGATGGTAGGAATAGCTAGGTCGGAGCTTAGCTTGCCCAACACCAGGATCCTATCAGGTTTTATACTGACCTCCACCATATGGTAGCACTTATTACATTATATTGTGTGTTTGTGTGTGTCAGATTACACAAGTCATACATGAAGAGATTGTCATTATAAAAAGTACCAGCGGTACATGAGTAGAAAATGAAAGTTCTCCTTCACTGCGCTGACCCCCTTTCCATTCATCTACCTAGAGATAACTCTGTGAGCAGTTAATTATGCAAATATATATTTTTTCTATATAAGTCGTGCTGTACCTACTCTGCACTTTGGTTTTTTGAGGTTACATAACAGGAGCTCTTTCCATGTTAGTGTATGCATATCTATCCCCCTTTTTTTTTTTAACTTGGTGCATAGCATTTCTTGGTTTGGAAACCACCATGATTTATTTAATTATTTTTCTATTGATGGGCATTTTGTTACTTTAAATATTGGCTTTTGTGAACAATGCTGCAGTGAACCTCCTTGTACAGGTGTCTTTGCGTACATGTATTTCTATGGGATAGATACCTAAATGCTGAATTCTCAGGTTGATGGGAATGTACATTTTAATACTTTAATAGCTACTGCCAATTTTCCCGCTATATCCTTTTTTTCTCCTTCCAGAAGCATCTCCTTTCCTATGGTCTTGCCCATAGCGGATGTGATCAGTCTTTAACATCTTTGCCATTTGTTTTATTATTTCTCTACCAACTGTTTCTGTATTAGACTCTGTTCCTTTGAGGAGGTGGACTGTGTCTTGTTTGTCTCTGTAGTGCGTACCATAGTACCTGCCATGCTGTATGTGCACAGTAAACATGAGAGATCTTACGTTGTCCATGTCATCCTTATTACATCCCCATTGCTTGGAACCTAAAGATGCATCATGAGAAAGCTATGCTGTAGGTTGATAACGTTGGAAATTTAAGAAATTCAGTTTACTTCTTGGAATACCAGCATTGCCTTTGCCCACTTGGTAGACGTACGTCTCTCAATTTAGAGCAGTGAGTTTCTGCAGGTTATCTTCACCAACTATATCTTAAGTACCATTGTATTACAGTTCATAAACTGGTTTTTTTTTTCTAAGTGATAAATTAAAGATCTCCTTTTTTTTTTTATTTCGGCATATTATGGGGGTACAGATTTTAAGGTTTCAATAAATGCCCATTCCCACCCTCCCCCCACAAGTCTGAGTCTCCAGCATGACCATCCCCCAGATGGTGCACATCTCACTCATTATGTAGGGATATACCCGCCCCCCTCCCCCCTCCCACGTGCCCAATACCCTATTACTGTAATACCTATGCGTCCACTTAGGTGTTGCTCAGTTAATACCAGTTTGCTGGTGAGTATTTGTGGTGCTTGTTTTTCCATTCTTGGGATACTTCACTTAGTAGTATGAGTTCCACCTCTAACCAGGAAAATATAAGATGTGCTATATCACCATTGTTTCTTAGAGCTGAATAGTACTCCATGGTATACATATACCACATTTTATTAATCCATTCTTGGATTGATGGGCACTTGGGCTGTTTCCACAGCCTTGCGATTATGAATTGTGCTGCTATAAACATTCGAGTGCAGGTGTCTTTTTTGTAGAGTGTCATTGGATCTTTTGGGTAGATGCCCAGTAATGGGATTGCTGGATCAAATGGTAGATTCACTTGTATCGCTTTAAGGTATCTCTATATTGCTTTCCACAGAGGCTGAACTAGTTTACAGTCCCACCAGCAGTGTAGGAGTGTTCCTCTCTCTCTGCATCCACGCCA
>VSMD01140084.1:0-21254 GCA_008750895.1 Mirza zaza | reverse complement strand
GGCGGATCCTTTGAGCTCAGGAGTTCGAGACCAGCCTGAGCAAGAGCGAGACCCCATCTCTACTATAAAAAATAGAAAGAAATTAATTGGCCAACTAATATATATAGAAAAAATTAGCCGGGCATGGTGGCGCATGCCTGTAGTCCCAGCTACTCGGGAGGCTGAGGCAGCAGGATCGCTTGAGCCCAGGAGTTTGAGGTTGCTGTGAGCTAGGCTGACGCCACGGCACTCACTCTAGCCTGGGCAATAAAGTGAGACTCTGTCTCAAAAAAAAAAAAAAATATCAAGCAGATTTTTAAAGTGTCAAATAACTTTGATGCAGACTATTATATATGTGTGTGTGTATGTGTGTGTGTGTGTGTATATATATATATATTAAATAAACCCCAAATGGGTTTAGCAGCATTACAGAATAAATGAATTGGGAGATAGATTGAAGAAATTATAAGAATGTAGCCAAGACAAACAGGTGGAAAATTTGAAAGAGGTTAAGAGACATAGGTTGAAAGGAGGTCTCATCAGGATGTCAAGAGCAGAGAATGAACGATGCACTGTTTGGGGGAGACTTATTATGGAGACTTTAACAAAATTGACAGAGTTCTAGCTCTTAAATTCAGGAAGCCCAACAGGTGCCAAGGAAAATTAACTTTTTAAATCCATTCTTACACACATTATAGCAAAACTTCAGAACATCAAAGACAAGAAATTTAAAAACAGCCAAGAGAGAACATAGGTTGCCCAAAAGAAGGCCAAGAAAGGAGAGAAAGATACACTGACAATGTGTGAACAAATGGCAAGTACAAAACGAGGTGGAAGAAGTAAATCTAAATATGGCAGCAATTACGTTTAATGTAAATGATCATATATTCCAGTTGAAAGACAAAGGTGATGAGAATGGTTAGAGAAACAAAACCATGAATATGCTTCTTATACAACATCTAAAACTAGGTATATGAGAGGTTGAAAATAAAAGGATGAAAAAAACATTAGGCAAATACCAAGCCTAAAAATGCTGGTGTAGTTACATTAGTATCACATAAACTAGACTTTAAGGTAAAAAGCATTGCTGAAGTAAAGAGGGCCAGGTACATGATGGTGAAAGGTTCTGTCATCAGGAAGATAATTCTGAACTTATATATACGTAATAATATAGCCTCAAAATACATAACACAAAAATTAACAACTACAAAGAGACTTCTATCTTCCAACTCACAAGCCCAGGATAAAGAAAGAAAAGAAAAAAACATGCGAAGAGACTTTAAGCAAATTCACCGTATTGGGAGATGTTAACACACCTCTCCAAGTAATCAATAGAACAATAAGATTTTTTAAAAATAAGACTATCAAAAAGTATATTAAAAAAGACAATAGTAAATATGTTTTTAAAGTATATAAAAAGTAAATATAACTGTTGACAGTTAATTGCATTATAAGCAATTTACTACATATAATATATTCAATAAGTAGACATGATTATTAAAGGAAAAAAAAACCAGAAGACAGATAAATAAGGAACGAAGTGAACTTTTACAATCCTACCCACTTAACCATGGTTAGCAGCTTGGTGTAATTCATGAATAATCAGAAGATCCTGTCAAAAGATACCAGTTTTCCCCACATCAGTCAAATTCATTGCAATGCTAGTAACAATCCCTATTCATTTACTTAAAGAACTTGACAAAGAAATTTTTTTAAATTTATTTATTTTTCCTGATTCCTGGATACCTAATCACAAAGAGATTTCAAATCAAAGGGACAAAAGCCCAAAAATAGTCAAGATGCTTCTAAAATGAATAATAAATTACCCAAGAGATGGGGATGGATGTAGAGGTGGCAAGTACTTATTCTAATCAAGAATTACTATAGGCCAGGCGCAGTGGCTCACGCCTGTAATCCTAGCACTCTGGGAGGCCAAGGCGGGCGGATTGCTCAAGGTCAGGAGTTCGAAACCAGCCTGAGCAAGAGTGAGACCCCATCTCTACTATAAATAGAAAGAAATTAATTGGCCAACTAATATATATAGAAAAAATGAGCCGGGCATGGTGGCGCATGCCTGTAGTCCCAGCTACTCAGGAGGCTGAGGCAGCAGGATCGCTTGAGCCCAGGAGTTTGGGGTTGCTGTGAGCTAGGCTGATGCCATGGCACTCACTCTAGCCTGGGCAACAAAGTGAGACTGTCTCAAAAAAAAGAATTACTATACAACTAAATTAAGACATGATGATTTTGACAAAGGGATAGAAAAAATGAGCCATCATAATAGGATAAAGAGTCCTAAAATATACCCATGTGTATGTAAAAAATTTGTGACAGAGCTGGCTATACTGTTGGAAATGACAGGCTTTTCAATAAATAGTGTTGGGACCATTGGTCATCCCGATAACAAAAATTAAAGTTGGGCATCTCTTGTATACTGTGAAAAGATTTAAATGTAAAAGGCAAAACTATAATATTTTTAGCTTATATTTAGGAGCATATAATTATGAACTAATGAATTCTTAAGCCAGTCACAAAAAACATAAGCCTTTAGTAAAAAAAACAACAGGGCTATGTTAAACTAAAGAACTTTAACATAAAGAAGATGAAGAAAAGGGAAGCTACAGATGGGGAGAGGAAATTTGCCACGTAACTAAGCAACAAGGACTGGTGTTGAAAAGATGAAAGAAAAACACAAGCAGTCCAGTAGGAGACGAGCAGCACTTGAGCAGGCCTCCAGGGAGAGGAGAGATGCGTGGATCCAGGGCAAGAGCTCAGCCTTTAATCACTCACGGAGCACAGCGTGAGGCTCTGTATTTCTTTCTTTTGCCTAAATGCCTTGGGTCAGAACCTCCAGTACAGCATCGAGTGGAAGTGGTGAGAGTGGACATCCTCATCTGGTCCCTAAGCTAGAGCTAAGCAGCCAGTCTCGCTGTTGTTTATGATGTTAGCTATGGGCTGCCTTTATTTTTTTCTTTTTCTGAGATAGGGCCTCCCTCTGTTGCCTGGGCTGGAAGGCAGCGGTATCACAGCTCACTGTAACCTTAACCCCTGGGCTCAAGTGATTCTCCTGCCCCAGCCTCCCGAGTAGTTGGTACTATAGGCACGTGCCACTACTCCTGGCTAATTTTTCCTTTTTTGGTGGAAATGAGGTCTTACTATGTTGCCCAGGCTGTTCTCAAACTCCTGGCCTCAAGCAATCCTCCTCCCTCGGCCTCCTGACGCTCTGGGATTAAGGCGTGAGCCACTGCACCCGCCAGCTGTGGGCTTCCTGTCCATCAGAGTGAGGAAGTTCCCTTTCATTTCTAGTCGAGAAATTTTTTCATTAACAGGTGTTGGATTTTGTCAGATGCATCTTTGGATTCATTTGATAAGGAGGTCACGTGTTTCTTTTTTAGATTCTTGATATGTGCTGCATTATATTGATTTTTTTTTTAAAGAGAAGGGTCTTACTCTGTTGCCCAGGCTGCAGTGTAATGGTATGATTATAGTTCACTGTAGCCTCAAATTCCTAGGCTGAAGTGACCTTCCTGCCTCAGCCTCCTGAGTACCTGGTACTACAGATGTGTGCCACCACACCCAGCTAGTTTTTTTCATTTTTGTAGAGATAGAGTCTCACTGTGTTGCCCAGGCTGGTCTTGAACTCCTGGCCTCAAATGATCTTCCCACCTCAGCCTCCTGAGTCTCTAGGATTATAGGCACGAGCCACCACACCCAGCTCTTATTTTTTCCACATTTTTGAATAGGGTTAAAAGTTTTGCAAGAGTGCATTTAGTATGATTAAAGCAAAATTAAGTTGAAAAACATGCAAAACTACCTATATTGCTCAGGGATGCAGTGGATGTGATAAAACTAACAATCGCAAAGAACTGCAGAGGCTCGGTTAGGGAAATAGGCGACTCTGCGGTGGCAGCCAGGGCTGGGCTCCTGCAAAGCTGCAACAGCCTTCTCAATGATTGGCAGTGTTCCTATTCTCTTCCTGTGCTTTGCTGAAGACCTTACAAATACTCTTGTTGTATCTGCTTCCCAGTCGTGTATGTGTACATTGATTACTTTTTTAAAATTGGGTGTCTTAGGCCAGGCGAGGTGGCTCACGCCTATCATCCTAGCTCTCTGGGAGGCCGAGGCAGGCGGATCGTTCAAGGTCAGGAGTTCGAGACCAGCCTGAGCAAGAGCGAGACCCCGTCTCTACTAAAAATAGAAAGAAATGAATTGGCCAAGTAAAAACATACAGAAAAAATTAGCCGGGCATGGTGGCACATACCTGTAGTCCCAGCTACTCGGGAGGCTCAGGCAGGAGGATCGCTTGAGCCCAGGAGTTTGAGGTTGCTGTGAGCTAGGCTGACGCCACGACACTCTAGCCTGGGCAACAAAGCGAGACTCTGTCTCAAAAAAAAAAAAAAAATTGGGGGTCTTGGGCTACCCAGCCAGCAAAAAAATCACTTGTGCAGCCTTCATCCTGTGGTGTGTGCTGACCACCCCTCTCCTTAGGAACGCAAGGCAGACTGCATGCGCGTCATGGAGTACATCAGCCGCCTGGACCGCTGCGACGCCTGGACCGCTGCGACGCCCAGACCTCGCGAGCATCGCCGTCAGCAGCGCACTGTACGAGGAGGCCTTTGCCATCTCCTGCGAGTTTGATGTGAACGCCTCCGCAGTCCAGGTGGGCTGCTGAGCGCAGGCGTGTTGGGCCCTCGCGCCCTTGCATGTCAGACCCCTGCTCGTCCAGCCCGTCCCCGGTGCTCTTCTCTGGTCCTGCCCAGCCCTGCGGGCTGCAGCCCTGGCCTTTGCTGTGCTGCCCTCATCTGGCTGTGAGCCTGCCCTTTCCCGAAGGCTCCCCGTGCTCTCCTGGACCGAGGTCAGAGGCACTCACCTCGCCATAAACTCCTCCTTGCACCCACATCCCTTTGTTGCCAGTCTGTGAGCCTTTCTGATTTTATTTCCAAATCAGTTGTAAACCACAGGATGTATCACTTTACTTGCTCTCTTACCATTATTCCTTACTTCCTTCTCTCTTTTTTTGTCCTTTTCTGTACCTGCCTGTGCCACCTCTGGTCTAGGAACCCTTCGTTTGTACCCACATGTGGGCCATAGCCTTGCACTGAGACAGACCGCCTCTTCATGGGGGCCTGCCACTGCCACCGCCACTACAGCCCAGCAAGCCTATTTCTGTCTCTCTAGTGACCTCATTCCCCACAGCACCTCTTGCAAACCCTCCCACAGCCTCTGTGCCCTGTCACACTGTCAGGAGGCAGGTCCCAGGCCCCACCCTGGCCCAGAAAGCTCTGTCTCTTTACAACTCTTTACTGAAGTGCCTCTTCTTGGTCTGGTACCCCTCTCGTATGATGGCTCTTACCTCTCCCCTCAGTTCATTCATCTGAGAAATACTTAGCACCCAGTTCTTTTGTACCGAATTGAAATGGCCGTGCAACTTTAGGCAGAATAGGGAAACAAGCAAAAGTTCGTCTGTTCCTTGGAGCTGACTGGGTGTCCCAGAGAATGCAAGTCCTCCCATAACCCCAGGTCCTGATCGAGCACATCTGAAACCTGGACCGAGCGTACGAGTTTGCTGAGCGATGCAATGAGCCTGCTGTGTGGAGCCAGCCGGCCCACACCCAGCTGCAGAGAGACTTGGCGAAGGAAGCCATCGACTCCTATGTCAGAGCAGACGACCCTTCCTCTTACCTGGAAGTCGTACAGGCAGCCAGCAGGAGTGGTGAGTGAATCCCTTTCCATGGGGCTCTACTGCTCACATGCGCAAAACCTGGCCAGGGCGAGAGGTTGAAGGGACTCTTAGGAACCAATGTGTATTTTTTTTTTTTTTTTTGAGACAGAGTCTCGCTTTGTTGCCCAGGCTAGAGTGAGTGCCGTGGCGTCAGCCTAGCTCACAGCAACCTCAAACTCCTGGGCTTGAGCAATCCTGCTGCCTCAGCCTCCCGAGTAGCTGGGACTACAGGCATGCGCCACCATGCCCGGCTAATTTTTTTTTTTTATATATATATATTAGTGGGCCAATTAATTTCTTTCTATTTTTATAGTAGAGACGGGGTCTCGCTCAGGCTGGTTTTGAACTCCTGACCTTGAGCAATCCGCCCGCCTCGGCCTCTCAGAGTGCTAGGATTACAGGCGTGAGCCACCGCGCCCGGCCTAACCTCTGTGTATTATGCATCCAGAGAGAGCAGAGGGCACATCTAAGTAAAAGCTTTCCAAAAGAGTATAAGATAAATACTATCCTAGCACTTCAGTTTACTGTTGCCCTCTTTTACGTGGGTCAGCAGTTTAAGCACAGTATAAATTACTGTTTCGATAATGTCAAGGTCAGTGTTTTAGACCCAAGGTCTCCTGGAGATGTGCTGTTTCTGTTGGCTGTGGCAGTACCCTCTCAGGCTAGCATAAGCATTCTGTCTCCAGGTGCAGTCTTGACTTATGGACCCAGAGCTTCCCATCCCCAGGGGTGGCCCACGTGTGGGTCAGCCCCTCCCCATCTCCCATCTGAGATAGGGCTCAGTGGGTGTAGTCGAGGCCTTCTAGGCATTACCTGGAGTCTGAATTCTCAGGCATGGCAGGGAGGTTAACATGTCTGGCTGAGGACAGAATGAGAGAAATTGAGCCCCTGCTTAAAATGATTAGTTCTGAGTTAATCTCTCTTCTCTGTCTTCAGACAATTGGGAGGATCTAGTTAAATTCCTGCAGATGGCTAGGAAAAAGGGCCGTGAGTCCTATATAGAGATGGAACTTATCTTTGCCTTAGCTAAAACCAGCCGTCTGTCTGAGCTAGAAGATTGTATCAGTGGACCCAACACCGCTCACATCCAGCAGGTAGGCTGTCCCCCAGGGACTGTGCACTGCCATAGTCTGATTCAGGTCAGGGATGCTAGAGTGGCACAGACCATGAAGGCAGGAAACAAGCCACACCAGGAATTAAGTCACAAGTTGCTAGTACTGCTGTAGAAATTAAGACCCGTGGAATTCTGACTTGTGCTTGGCTGTGTACATCAGAGTGATTCCCCTGGAAGAGGAGATGCAGGTGTTCTGTTCACCATGAGAAAAGAAAATTAACCGATGAACTCAGAATTAATAATTCAGATGCATAAAAAATATGCATAGAAAAGTAATAGCTTTCCCAGATGTCAGCAAGGATCAGATGACATAATGAGGGAGAAAACATTCGTTTTTAAATAGGAATAAAACCAAGCTGAATACTCTGGCTCAGGCCCGTGGTCCCAGCTACTCAGGAGGCTGAGGCAGGAGGATCACTTGGGCCCAGGAATTCGAGGTTACAGCAGTGATCTGTGATCACACCACTGCACTCTAGCCTGGGTGACAGGGTAAGACCCCTTCTCTTAAAAAAAAAAAGAGAAAGAAAAGAAAAGAAATAAAACCAAAATGTTTAAATGAACCTTAACCAAAAAAACATTAAATACAAGATCTAAATAATTGTAAAGTCTGCCATATGGGTAAAATGGTACCCCTAGAAAAATTGATGAAGAGGTGATGGAATGTGTTCTAACACTGTATTAATTTAAGTGCACTCTTCATGAAAGAGCACACAAGTTGAAATAACACTGAAGTGGACTTTGAATTTTTTATTTCAAAATAAGTTCCAAGTAATCATTGGAAATTAGGTTAAAGTTTAGCAAGGAGTTAAAAGTTTATGTAATTCTGTATCCAAAATAAAATTCCAGGTGAAAAAATTAAAGGTGTAAAAATTGAGGTGTTTTCCTTAATAGAAAAAAATTTTAGGCCAGGACACAGTGGCTCACACCTATAATACTAGCAGTTTGGGAGGCTGAGGCAGGAGGATCACTTGAGGCCAGGAGTTTGAGATTAGCCTAGGTAACATAATGAGACCTCATCTGAACAAAAAATTTTTTTAAAAAATTAGCCAGGCACAGTAGTGCATACCTGTAGTCCCAGGTACTCAGGAGGCTAAGGTGGGACCATCACTTGAGCCCAGGAGTTCAAGGTTACAGTGAGCTATGATGACACCACTGCACTCCAGCCTGAACAACACAGCAAATCCTGTCTCAAAAAAAGAGAAAACCTGGCTGGTGATGGAAAACCTTTCAAAGTTAGTTTAAGCATAGTGAGAAACTTTATGCACATTAGTAAACATATATGTCTAGAAAAATGCCCATGATGGGAACAGCGAACAACTCCAAGGTGTGGAATTGGCAGTATTGTATTATTTTCTTTTTACTTGCCTGTGTTTGCAATGTTATTTTTTAATTTTTTTATTTTTTTTGAGACAGAGTCTCACTCTATTGCCCAGGCTAGAGTGAGTGCTGTGGCCTCAGCCTAGCTCACAGCAACCTCAAACTCCTGGGCTCAGGTGATCCTACTGCCTCAGCCTCCTGAGTAGCTGGGACTACAGACATGCGCCACCATGCCTGGCTCATTTTTTCCTATATATTTTTAATTGGACAATTAATTTTCTTTCTATTTTTAGTAGAGACGGCATCTCGCTCTTGCTCAGGCTGGTCTCGAACTCTTGACCTTGAGCGATCCACCTGCCTCGGCCTCCCGGAGTGCTAGGATTACAGGCGTGAGCTACCGTGCCTGGCCAGCAATGTTCTTTTTTAATCGGTGACCATATAGCTTCCAAAATTGCCTTAATAATCAGAAAATGAATTGAAATGTTAGAAAACAAAACCCTGCCCTAAAGCTTTCTCTGAATTAGTAGCAGGATTCTCCTGAGTCGGCAGCCGTGCGAGGAGCAGAGCAGAAGCACTGTCACCTGGTTGGCAAGGAGTGTTCACAGGGGCCAGATCCAGCCCACTGCCTGTTTGTAGATGTCATTTTCCCTGTGTTTCCTCTAAATTAGCACTAACAAAGACTTACATGATCACCCTCTTCCATAAAACACCTCATTTATGCATTTATCAGCAAACATTTTTTTTCTTTTTTCTTTTTTTTTTGAGACAGATTCTCACTGTGTTGCCTAGGCTAGAGTGCTGTGGCATCATCACAGCTCACAGCAACCTCAAACTCCTGAGCTCAAGCAATCCTTCTGCCTCAGTGCCCCCAAGTAGCTGGGACTACAGGGTACCACCATGCCTAGTGCATCAGCAAACTTTTATTAAGCATCAACTGTGTGCCACAGTAGGGGCTGTGGACCAGTAGTGAGAATAGTAGTCAGATTTCTGCCCACATTGGTCCTAAGACCCCTAAAGACATTGCAGTATGTTAAATGTGAGTGTGAAAGAGAGAAGCAAGGCAGGGCATGGGTGTGCAGGTGTGTGTTCCAGTTTTAGAACCCTGGTGGGTGCTGAGTCCGCACCCCTCTAAGGAGGAGCCCCTAGAACAGAGAGCAGGTTGGGCGCTGGGGCCCCTTGAGGAGCACTGGGTGTGTGCAGGAGCAGGCAGCAGGAGCCAAGCTGTGCAGCCCGAAAGGCACAGGCACCAGTGGGGGCAGACGGCTGTTGGCCTCCACAGGCCCGGGCGTGCAGGCCTTCATCAGGACTCTGGCTTCTGCTGGGGGAAACGGGAGGATTTTGAGCAGAGGAGGGGCATGGTCTGATCAGGTGTCAGCAGAGGCCCTCCGACTCCCGTGCAGAACAGAGTGACAGGCGAAGATAGAGGAGCGAGCCCAGAGAGCCCACTCTGGTGCCAGGCAGAGACCGCAGCGGGTGGCGAGGCAGGCAGAAGTATAGTCAGCTCCTGACATGTCTCGGAGGCAGAGCTGACGGTGTGAGAAGGGGAGCAGCGGAGGCGAATCGTGGTGCGACCTAGCCTCTTGCTCAGCGATGGGGTGCACTGCGTGAAGACGCCATGGGTCTGTCCACTGGGCGTAGGAGTTAGGTTGGCGAAGTCCAGACTAGAGATGCTCATGTGCAGCCTCTGGGTACAGGTGACTCCTGTGGCCACTGCCCGTGTGGGAGAGCATGGCAGGGGGTGTGGGGCTGGGGGAACGGACCAAAGAGGAGATCAAGGGCCTCCAAAGCCAGGTAGCAGGGAGAGGTAGTGATAGAGAGTAGCCAGAGCAGTGGGAGAGAAGTGGTGGGTGTCCAGGAAACCGCGTCGGCATCTGTCTGGAGGAGCGATGACCCTGGCAGAGAGTCGGGCAGAGGCCTGATTGGAGCACGTGCCGAGAGGACAGGAAGACACAGGACAGCTGTTGTAGACACACGACACCTCTGCTGAGAAATGTGCTCTTCAGGGAAGGGTAGAAACAGCCTGGCAGCCCTGGGTAGGTGAGGGAAGCAGGAGTAGGATTGATTGGTTTGGTTTGGTTTCAAGCTGGGGAAGCTAACAGTGGTTCCTCAAGCTTGTGGGGATGGGTCAGTGCAGAGGGCGATGCTATTGCAGGGGAAAGGGCAGAGGTCACATGCACAAGTGGAGTCGGCCCCTGGCGTGGCACATGGAAGGCTCTTGTGACGGTTTCTGTCTTCTCAGGAAAAGGGAAGACAAGGTATTCAGCTTGAGGACTTGCTGGAGGTGTGAGGCAAGAAGAATGTATGAATAGTTGATAGGAGAGAGGCCACACATTAAGGATGTAGGATTGGTAGTGCTGCAAGGCCCTCTGAGGTCAGTGGTCACAGCTTCAGAGAAACCCCTTAGCACTTTGGGGTCCCGCTATCTGTGTGGCTCTGCAGCCACAGGTGTGCAGTAGGCAGAGACCTGGATCTAAGCAGAACTGAGAGCAAGCAGGAGAGTCGAGGGTGAGTGCCAGGAGCCATCAAGCTTGGCTGTGGGCACGAGCTGGGGACGAGTGCATGCCAGGCGCAGACAGAGTGGTGGGCAGCCGGAAGCTGGTCGGCTGCTGGGCTGATGGGGCTGAGGCACTCAGGAGCTGGGCGTGAGGGGGCACTGGGCAGACAGAGGGTGCTTGTGACAGGGTCCCAGGACTCACAGCTCTCTTCCAAGGTTTAGGGGGTGGCCATGGCAGTGACTGGCTATTGTCATGAGGGAGACAAGGTCCTTAGAGCACAAGAAGTGAAAGAAATGGTCAGGAAGTGAGGAAGATTTGTAAGTGTGTCAGGAAGTAGGGCTGGTGGGTGATGCCTCACACAAAATTTGTTGTCCGCAGTTTTTAGTGGGGAGCAAGGGAGCAGCCTGGAAGCAGCAGGGAGCACACCTCAGCCCAGGCCTAGTGGGGTGCAGGTGTTGGGGGGACGCAGGGAAAAGCGGAACCAGGCAGGTGGAGGAGGGTGTCTGGGAGCAGGGCGCCTGGGAGGTGTGTTTTGTCCTACAGCAGCCTGGCAGCTGGTGTGATCAGACAGAGACTGACTCTTTAGCAAACAGCAAAATACCTCTGCTGTCTAGAAACTTAAAACCAACTCTGGAGAAATCTGCCCACGTAAGAGTGTCTCAGTGGAGCTACCCCATGGTCCATAGGTTGGAGACCGCTGCTACGAGGGCATGGACGAGGCTGCCAAACTGCTGTATAGCAACGTCTCTGACTTTGCCCACCTGGCATCCACCTTAGTCCATCTCGAGGAGTATCAGGCAGCTGTGGACAGCAGCACCCACATTCGGAAGGAAGTAAGCCCTGTTGTGCTGTGTTCCACGCTCTTCTTCCACACAGGACGAGTCTGGAGCTGGCCTTGTCCAGGCGCGGCTCGGAGTCCTCCAGATGGCTCAGAGAGCCTGACAAGCTGGTGTTTGTGCTTAGAAGCAAAGGCCCAGGAGGGCCCCAGCAGACCGAGAAGCTCCCAGCAACTGTCTTGATATCATGGAATTATCAGTATTATAAGTATTATCGTAACACTTTTAAAAATCATGTCAGCTTAATGCTATTATCACTGTAAATTGACATTTTTGGTCTTTTGTGGCAAATTGGTAGGGCAAATTATCTTGAGGCTCTCTGATAATTTCAGAATCATTTTTAAGTGGAAGAAACTTTGCAAAGAGATGTTCAAAAGATTTAGTTTTAACAAATATCTGAAGCATTGTTTAATAAAAGATTAAAATGGAGAGGATCACCTGAGCCCAAATGTTCAAGGCTGCAGTGAGCTACAGTCACACACCCATGCATCCCAGCCTGGGCGACAGAGCAAGATCTCGTCTCTAAAAACAGAAAATAATAAAAAGAAAAAAACCAGCCTAAACGTCCAACACTAAGGCCTTCATTAAATAGGATATACATTGCAACTCCACCCTACTATGCAAAATGATGGAGTTGTAAGGTGGAGTTGTAAGAAAAGGTTTTTCCAATATTATGTGAGAAATATGCTATCAGGCAGAATTTATAATGTAATTGCACTGTGTGTATGTAAGAGATTGGCAAGTGCTAGTGTGTATATCACACATATTAATAGAATATAATGGGCCACAGATTATGTCTCAAGTTGACGGTGCTGGGTGGTGTGATTATTTTTATTTGTCTGCCTTTTCTGCTTTCTCTACCATGAGAACATGTGCTGTATGTAGGAGATGGGGACCCTGCACACAAACCAGCTCTGTCGTGGTGCAGGGTTGGTGCGGCCCTCGTAGGAAGTGCAGCTCGAGGCCTCTCTGCTCAGGAGAGTTCTTCACTTCTCCTCATCTGTTACCAGTATGTGCATGCATAGTGCAGCGCGGAAAGCAGCAGCGGGCTAAAAGATAATGAGAGCAAGCTTTACTCCCATGCAAATAGCACTCAGATGAAATGTGCTTGGATGACAATTATTCTCGAGCTTTGTCAAACCCTCGCAAACCCCACACCCAAAATTCCAGCACGACTTTCCCGTCACCTAAATAGGCCTCGACATCTCAGGGCCTAGAAAGTAACACGTAGGCTTTCTTGTCTCTGCGGTGTCAAAGGCCACTGGCCTGCAGGTTGTAAATGTCACCATTCTTTCTCCCAGTCTCGCACAACTCATTTTACAGTATCTGCTTGTTCACAGTGCAACTTAGGAAGCTCCATTTGCTGGTATTTCTGCATTTGCAGCTGCATCTCTTGTAAGCCAGCCGCTGTGGTGCCACGTCCCGTCTGGGTGCTCACGCTGGCCCTCCTGCTCCAGGTGTGCTTTGCCTGCGTGGATGGGCTGGAGCTCTGCCTGGCACAGCTGCGTGGCCTTCACGTCGTCATCCACGCCAGTGAGCTCGAGGAGCTGATTCGCTATTGCCAGGTGACCAGATGGCCTCTGCTAGCAATGCAGGCAATAGGGGTACCTAGGTGCTCTCAGGAAAGGGGCGGTCACCCCCTCAGCGTGTGGCCGTCACGGTGCGGCGTCTGTGCGTGAACATATCTGAAGCATTGCCTCTGTGGGGAAAATTCCTTTCACATGCTAGACAGTCGTTCATGAATTGCTAGAGATTGGCTTATTAGCTCTCTCGGACCTCGTGGCTGGCTGGTATTTTGTGTTTTTCAAGTCCTCTCCCTTCTCTTGTGTTATTGGGCCTTCAGAAGCCCAGTCAGTGGCTTGCCCAGAGGGGACAACCCTGTATAACTTGCTGAGGATACTGTGCCAGTCGTGGCAGAGCCCTGGTCCATACCCTGGTTCCCTATGATGTGCAGCCCCCAGGGGGCGTGTTTATCAAGTGCCGTGGGGACAAAACATGTACAAGGGGGAACCCCAGGGCAGCCTGTGGAAGGGTGGGGCCCTGCTCTTGAGTGATTGGTAGACAGTCCTTCAAGTGTTTAGGTACCTGGGCCTCCACCTGTGGGATTCCTGGAGCTGCATGTTATACCAGGTGTGATTAGGCAAGACAAAGACTGGACTTTGCTTAGCAACGATGCTGGGGCCATGAGTGAGAAGTAGTCCAGAGGGCTCGAGCAGCTCAGGGGCTCACACTGTTCAGAATGTCAGGCGAGGCTTAGTGACTTTTTAATAAGAAATCTTCCCCCGCCACAGGAGCCTGAGAAAGCAGCTATAAAGCAAGCAGGGAGAGTAATAAAGCAACCTCAGGCTGCAATAGAATAACTCACGTAGTTAGCAGATATTTGAGTACCTACTGTGTGCTGGGCATTATTCTAGGTAATTGTATCCGTGAACAAAACAGAAAACCCCCTATTCAGTTGAATTTCCATTCAGTAAGGTTGACAGACAAGCAATAAGCCTAACTAACATAGTGTGTTTGAAAGAGATGAGTTAAGGGGGACGTGTGGCCAGTGAAGGGGTGTGGGAGTGCCTGGGTGGAGCTCTATGAAGGAGCACTCAAGGCCGTGCCCATGGAGAGGGTGACACCTGAGCAAAGACCTGAGGAAGTGGAGGGATTTGGTCTGGGGACATTAGAGGGAGGGCCAGCCTCCAGGGAAGGTCCTGATGCAGGAGCACACCATGGGTTCAAGACCCGGCTGGGGCCAGAGTGTGGGGCGGAGGCTGACGGAGGGGCAGGTGGCAAGCTATTGAGAGGAGCTTGTGGTTGGGGTGGGTGCAGGGCCATGGAGGGTTGAGGGCCCGCGTGGCTCATGTGCTGAGAGCAGACAGTGCCGAGGCCCAGCCAGGCAGGTGGAAGGACCTGACAGGAGCCGGAAGAGCAGCCAGGGGCTCTTAGAGTGGTCTAGGTGAGAGGGGACAGTGACTTCAACCAGGGTGGTGGTGACAGTGGGTGAGACGTGGTCAGGCCGTCAGGTCTGGGTGTATATTTTGCACGTGCCACCAACTTATCACGCAGACGCATCGGATGTGAGGTGAGAGAAGTCAAGGACAGCTCCATTTATCTCTGGCTTGGATAAGTGGAAAGAGGGAGCTATCCCCAGTGGACACGGGGAGACTGGAGGTGCAGGATGCATGGGAGGGAAGGGCAGGGATCACATTTTGGACACACTGGGCCAACCAAGTCCGAGCTGCCAAATGGCTGTTCAAGAAGCATCAGGCAGGCGGTTGGAACCAGGGTCTGGACATCTGTGAATGAACCAGCTAGAGAAATAAGGTGGGAGTTGGTGACACACAGGCTACAAAGGCACGTGGTCGCCTGTGATCCCTGGGGGTGAGTGTGGATGAAGAAGAGACCAGACACTCGCCCTGGCACCGCCAGCAGGGGCGGGTGGAGGAGGAGAAAGGAAAACCCAGAGAGCACCAAGGCCCCTGGCGTCTCCAGGAGGAGGGTGCGGGGCAGAGTGCCAGGGCGGGTGGCCAGATGGGAGGCTGAGGGCAGCGAGGCTTAGCCTGACAGGTGGGTTGCAGAGAACAGGGAGAGGAATGGGAACGGTTCTTCTGAGCAGTTTTTGCCACAAAGGAGAGTAGAAAAAGGGGATGGTAGCTAGCAGGAGACACAGGTCAAGAGGAGGGATATTTTAGGACAGGAGAATTAGCAGGATGCTTGCCAAAGGCCAGCTGTGAAGGGGTAAGTTAATGCAGGAGAGAAGGGGGTCACTGGCGCAGTGGCATTGGTAGGTGGGTGGGCAGGGGAGCTGCAGGCTGGGCAGATTCCAAGTGGACTGAGGGCAGACCCCCAGCGGGCAGGCGTGGCGTGGGGAAGCAAGGTTAGCCTGAGAGTGGAGAGGGACAGAGGGTGTCCCCCGTGGGAAGAGGAGAGTGGAGGAAGATCCTCGGGGCACTCCTAGGGCTGTGGTCGTCATGAAGGGGATAGGGCTTGTGATCAGGTGTTTCTCCAGGGTTCCAGCTGAGCAGGCTGGAACCAGATGTCAGGTCTTGTCCTGGGAGCATGACAGAAGGGCGTGGGGCTGAATGCAAGGTAGGGACATAGTCAAACGAAAGTGGGGACAGTGGCATGACACTGAGTGGAGTTGGAAGCTTGTTGGAGTCAGGATCCCAGAAGAAATGAGCTGTGGAGACAGAGATTGAAGCTAATCATCCTCAGACCCTATTACTCCATTTCCTGGGGTTTTTGTTTTTTGGGGTTTTTTTTTTTGTATTTCTTTTCATAAAAATGGCAATACCTATTGATCTGATGGATTGTAAAGCACTGTAAAAAAAAAAAAAAAAAGGCAATACCTATTTGAACTTACTAAACTTGATAACTGAGGTAAGGAGTGCTACTTCCCAAAGAGCGGCAATTGTCGAATGCTCCAGCTGGTTGCTAAGTAAACGGCATAGTCTGTAATGGCACATGAGCGCATTTTTTTCACACAGACCTCCTTGGGATCACTGGCAGTTGCCACAGGCTCCCTGTGGCATGGGCACTGACTGGCAGGAGGGTGGCTATGGCAGACATGCAGTTCCTCTGCCCCACGTGTGGCTCTTGGACCTCCAGGATGGGGGCCACTTTGAGGAGCTGATTGCTGATCTCGCTGCTGGAGGCGGCACTGGGCCTGGAGCAGGCCCACGTGGGCATGTTCACGGAGCTGGCCGTCCTCTACTCCAGATTCAAACCACAGAAGATGCCGGAGCACCTGGAGCTCTTCTGGTCCCGTGTCAACATCCCAAAGGTACTGCTTCCCCCTCGCATTCCGGCTGCTATGTCCGCACTCGGCCCAGGCTGACCCAGCTCCCTGCGCAGGTGCTGAGAGCTGCGGAGCAGGTGCACTTCTGGGCAGAGCGGTGTTCCTCTACAAGTACAAGGAGTATGACAATGCTGTACTCACCATCATCAACCACCCCACTGAGGCCTGGAAAGAAGGTCAGTTCAAGGACATCATTGCCAAGGTAAGAGGGGACAGCCCCTGCCTGCCTGCACCAGGCCCTGTTCTGGGTGCAGGGACACCAGCAGGACGGGCTATGGTGAGCGCCAGGGTGCACCCCCTTGGTGTGTGCATTGGCTCATGTGGTCTCCTGCCCCTGGGCAGGTGGTGGTGATTCCATCCACGAAGGGAGCTGATGCTAAGGTGGGGCAGGTGGGTGGGGCGGGCCAGTGTGCAGCCCTGCTGTCCCCTGCCTGCCCTGCCACCACTGCTCCCTCATGGCCACCTCGCGTGCTTTTCCTATTGCCCTCCCAGCCTTGGCTCCCAACCTCCACTCCCATTTTCTGTTGTATTTTTTTCGCCATCTGAAATTTCTTTCCTTCATGTCTCTCCCCCTGAAACTACCAGCCCTGCAGAGGAGCGCCAGTGCCTGAGACACACAGCAAACACCCAGGGCTGCCTGGCCTCGGGTCCTCACCCGTCCCCAGAGCAGGCGTCCCTCCTGCAGTCTTGCTGGGCCACACCAGGACCCCAGACTCCTGGCAGTGGCCAGACAGTTGGGTGGTGTCAGGCTTGGGTGTGAGCATTGAGCAGGCCTCTGTTATGCTGTGTCCTGATCTCTAAGAGCCCTCACCTCAGGACTCTGCTGTGCATGAGACTTAGGTGAAGGCAGTGAAACTCTCTAGCATTAGTTCCCAGTCCCTTTGCATTGAGTGTCTTCATTTTGTGCCGTTGTCCTTAAGTAAATAATTTGCCAAAAGTCTCTCCCCTTTGCTGTCTGCCAGGGAAAGGCAGTATCTTCACAGCATTTCCGTCCCACCACTCCCAGGTCACAGATGGCAGTGGCACAGCAGCCCTCGCAGCAGGGATCTGTGGACTTTCCACATGAGCTGCTGAGGGCGGGCTGGGTGGCAGGTGGACTGCTGGGTGAGGTCTTCAGCCTCTGCCCTTCTTGGGAACTGTGTGCCCAAGGTCGAGCCCCAGGGCACACAAGCAGCTACTTGGTGGAAGACACTCGTGTTCCTCGGCATGGTAGTGCGTGATGTCAGTGGCCTCTGTCGGGGTGTCATGCCCTAAGTGGGGTCTTCGGGTTGCTGGCGGGAGTACAGGCTTTTCACATCACTGTGGCCCAGCATGCATGACTGGTCCCACGTAGATAGGTCCAGGTATTAGAAAATCCATACTTGATCAATCCTGCGTGTACTTTTTTCTCATTCTCATTTCTCTGATACGAAGGTGTGGTTTAAAATTGCCGTGCTATGGTTGAAG
Organism: Mirza zaza; assembly: GCA_008750895.1. NCBI lineage: Eukaryota > Metazoa > Chordata > Mammalia > Primates > Cheirogaleidae > Mirza > Mirza zaza. The sequence goes on along the minus strand of VSMD01140084.1, from coordinate 3,562 downwards.
TGGCAGTGCTTTTTGTTTCCTAATGGCACATAGCAGCAGGACAGCTGAGACCTGCCGTGTGGGGAGCAGCGTCTCCTGTCTGCCACCTGTGGGGTTGACGGCAAGGCCATCGCTCTTGCAGATTCAGGATGCTTCTTCCGCACCCTGCTGTGTCGGACAGCCCACCAGCTCAGGTGTGTGGGGCAGGAGGGCGTGAGCTAGTGCAGCGGCCCAGTCAGAGGATCAAGCAGGTGCTTCAGCATCTACTTGGCTTGGGCCGGGCAGGGGCAGGCCAAGCAGGGCCTGCTGACTCAGGGTGGCATCCCTGCTCAGCCACATGCTGTTTCTGTCCCTGAGGGATATGGGTATCACTGCTGTGAATCCCACTTATCCCATTGGTAAATGAACAAAGGCAGGTGCCTCGTGTCAGTGGGTGCTTCTCTCAGGTAGTGCAACGCCATCACTGGGAGCCAGGGAGTCCTGAGCTCAGACGACACCGGCTGGTCATCCAGGAGTTCTTGACAAAAATCTCTTGAGCTTTCGTTTTCTCTTCTACAAAACAGGGATGCTGCCCATCCTCTGGGGCTCAGTTGAGATGACATGCCCTCGTGTGCTCACCGTAGGCACAGTACTGGCTGTCCTTGCTGACTGCACTAGTGGGCACAGCCCTGCTAGTGCTCCACATCCTGGCATATGGCTGGTGGCCTCACGCCATACTGTCTCCCGGCATGGCTCCAGAAGAGAGCACTGCATGGATGCCAGTGCCCCCCCCAGCCAAGGGACAGCAGACGCTCCAGAGGCCCACCTGCTGTAAGCTGAGGTGGCAGAGGGCTCCAGGTCACAACAGCTTAGCCCCACAAAGACGTGTCCATTGCAGGCCTTGGCACCGAGGGGCTGAGGTGGGAGGGTGGCAAGTTGTGCTCTACCTTAAACTGCCCACTGGAGGGACACAGCACTCTGGCCATGCCATGTGGAGTGGTTAAAGGGCTGAGGGACTACCTTGTCCCAGGTTTTGCCAGTGCTGCCAGCTCCAAAGGCCCTACTGCAACTTTGCCGACTCACATGGTACGTGCACAAGCTCAGTGAGACCGGCTTGTCCTTGGACAGGTTCCTCTTGTCACACAGTAATCCTGAGGAGCCGTGCGGTTGGCAGGGGAGGCCCGTGGGGTCAGAGGAGGTGGATCGACACAGGAGGAGAACTTGAGACCCTCCCTGTGCTCCTCAGCCCCACGCCATGTTCCGACTCCCCCTTCTGCTTATTACATGTCTGGCCAAGACCCCTCTGGTGGGCCCTATGCTGCTGAGTCAGAGGGTCAGCCCAGAAGGGTGACAGATTCCAGGGCTCCCGTGTGAGCATACCCATAGCAGCTGGGGCTGGCTGCTGCCACAGGTGAAGCTTTGTGACAAGGCCGGGTCACTGCTCTGTTCTGCCTCCTTGGGGTCAGGGACCAGGGACCTTGCCGCCTATCTGGGTCAGGATCCATGGTGACAGTGAGTCCTCTCGCCTGAGCAGGGAAGAGGAGGAAGAGGTTGGCGTTGTCAGTAAATCATAGAGGACTATAATAATACTGTGTTCACTTTTGGTCTGCAAAGCCCAGTGTGCCCCACATGGCTGCCAGGTCCCCTAAAACTCACATTGCTGAAGGCTCCAGTGGTGCCCGTCCCCTGCCCCCAGTGTGGCTCCAGCGCTGGCTGTGCCGCACACATAGCCTGGACCCCGCACGCTCGTGCAGGCTTGGTCATCACTGCTGGATGGCTCGTGCCTTCTGGGTGGTGGGAATTACTTTACTCCCTTCAACAATAGAGCTGTGTGCAGGCCCTGACACTGGTGCCACAGCAGCTATCCAGTGACATTGCCCAGCAAGAGAATGATGACCAGGAGGGAAAGTACCAAGAGACACGGCAGCCTGGCTGGACTCTGAGACCTGGGAGGACAGGCACAGGGTCTGCCCTGCGTGGTCCCGCCGTCTCCATAGGAGCTTGCTGTGCCTGGGCCAGTGTCAGGCCCCACTCAGGGTCTGAGTGCCTGGGCTCAGAGGCACTGGGGAGGTGACACGACCTGCTGCCCCCTTGCTTACAGCTTGAACCAACCCATTCAAGGAGGGCTGGGCGACTCTTGCTTGGATAAAAGCATATCTTTTTGAATTTATTCTGGCTGATGACACTCAGTCATTCACTCAAGAGATACTGGGTGAGTGTTTACCCTGCACCAGATGCTGGCATAGGTACTGGGGTGAGGCAGGAACCAGAGCGCCCTGCCTCATAAGAGAAGTGTCAGGGCTGAGGAAAAGAATTCTGCGGCCATGGGAGGGCAGCATGCTGGGCCGTTTGTTCCCATGGGGTGGTGTCAGGCCTGGCTGGGCAGAGCCATTGGGCAAAGGAAACGGGCAGGGACTGACCCTGCCTTCCCTACTCAGGTTGCCAACGTCGAGCTCTACCACAGAGCCCTGCAGTTCTATCTGGATTACAAACCACTGCTCGTCAGTGACCTGCTGCTGGTGCTGTCACCCCGGCTGGACCACGCTCAGACGGTCAGTTTCTTTCAAAGGTGAGTCAGCCAAACCCCAGGCCCAGAGAGCAGTGTGGCAGGCTCCCTCTGCCCCGCTAATCTGAATGTAGCACCTTTATAAACGATTTTTGAAACGACACCCCCAGCCAGTTTCAAATTTTAATTTATGGAACTGTTTCAGGTTTCAGACACAGACATGCCTTGTTTTGTTGCACTTTGCTTTATTGCGCTGCTCAGATGCTGCATTTTTTTCACAGATTGAAGGTTTTTTGTTTTTTTTTTTTTTGAGACAGAGTCTCACTTTGTTGCCCAGGCTAGAGTGAGTGCCGTGGCATTAGCCTAGCTCACAGCAACCTCAAACTCCTGGGCTCAAGTGATCCTCCTGTCTCAGCCTCCCAAGTAGCTGGGACTACAGGCATGCGCCACCATGCCCGGCTAATTTTTTCTATATATATTAGTTGGCCAATTAATTTCTTTCTATTTATAGTAGAGGCGGGGTCTCGCTCTTGCTCAGGCTGGTTTCGAACTCCTGACCTTGAGCAATCCGCCCGCCTCGGCCTCCCAGAGTGCTAGGATTACAGGCGTGAGCCACTGTGCCTGGCTAGATTGAAGGTTTATGGCAACCCTGTGTCAACCAAGTCTGTTGGTGTTACTTTTCCAACAGCATGTGCTCACTTCCTGCCTGCTGTAGTTTGGTCATTCTTGAAATATTTCAAACTTTTTCATTGTTATTATATCTGTTATGCTGCTTTGTCATCAGTGATCTTTGATGTTACTATCTTTTTTTTTTTTTTTTTTTTTTTTGAGACAGAGTTTCACTTTATTGCCCAGGCTAGAGTGAATGCCGTGGCGTCAGCCTAGCTCACAGCAACCTCAAACTCCTGGGCTCAAGCAATCCTGCTGCCTCAGCCTCCCAAGTAGCTGGGACTACAGGCATGTGCCACCATGCCCGGCTAATTTTTTCTATATATATTTTAGTTGGCCAATTAATTTCTTTGTGTTTATAGTAGAGATGGGGTCTCGCTCTTGCTCAGGCTGGTCTCGAACTCCTGAGCTCAAACGATCTGCCCACCT